>DF364591.1:6788-29393 GCA_000787875.1 Solanum virginianum | reverse complement strand
AAGAATTTCAACTTACCTTCAAACCCTTTTCACCACTTCAAAACTTCACAAATGAATTTATACGCATTTCCTTGACAAACCAAAGCTTCTAAGACTCTTGAGGGATCCCATATACAAAGCTTTAAGCCTTAGAATTGAAGAAAGAAGCAAAACACAATTTTTTTCGTTACTATAGCAGGTAGTAGCCGAAGCTACTGTTCACTCCCCTTCACAAATTTTCCAAGTGTGAAAATGAATGCCTTCCTTGCCTCAAGTATGTATATATATAAAAATGTATAACATGTGGCCTTCTTGGGACTTGTATGAAGGTAATAATAATAGATCAAGGCCACTTAAACAATTACATCTTGATCAACATAAACTTGAACCAATCATAACATTACACACTTAGTTTTCTAGAATTTGCATTTTCTCCACTTGTAAACACATAATGAAAGACTTAAGATCCTTGGCCTTGTAAGTGTACACTTACACATGTAAAATGTTCATAAGCTCATAACCACATACTTATACAAAGATTTCAACTTGAATTTCAAATTCTTCAAAAGCACACTCAAGTGTCACACCTCCTGAAAATAGCACCAATAGTCTCAAAGTTGGCCATGGTACCAAAATACCAACATAGGGGTTCTAACATAAGCTTAGCCAGATAAGGAGGTATAGTGAGTTGATGAGTAGTAAATGAGTGGTGAAGAGGGAATGTATTGATTGATTTCTCGCTATGGTCAGATAAGGAGATATTATTGAATAGGTGAGTGGTGTTGTGTTATGAGGAAGGGATGCATTGATAGAGCACTGGCTATGAGATGTTAGTGGGATTATGTTCCCTAAATATTTCTCTAGTAGTTGTAAGTTAGCGTTAAAGAGGTGTGTGATAGGTGCACAAGTTAGTACTAGACCCTAAGCTTGAATTGTGAGGAGTAGTACGGAAGAGGAGATAGTATCATGAGAGTGATAGCCTTAACTGGAGAATTTCTCTAAGAGACTTTCCATAGTATATGACGATGCTAAGTTGTAAGGAAAGTGATGCCATGGGTAGGGTACAAGTGCCCTTAGGTGAGACTAGTGAAACGAGGACAACTCAATGGATAAAATGAGACTTGATATGCATATCTAGGATTGTGTAAAGATGTGTGAATCTCTAAGTTATGACCGTTATAGGAATCTAGATGATACCCTCAAGTTTAGTGTTATGTAAGTTGAGGTAGGCATTCTATATTATCCCGAGCAACTAGGTTGATTGGGGGTTTATGGATAGATGATGAAGAGTCTTCCATTATAGTCTAAGTCTTATACAGATGGGTTCATGAGAGTATAAGAGGTGAGTGTTAGTAGGCAAAAGAAGAGGTTAGATTGTAAGAGTGTGGGAAGTAGTTATGTATGCTATAAGAATAGTAAATATAGAGAGATTTTCGTAGAGGGAGGAGAGGAGCTAAGAGTGATATTATTAAAAGGAGTCTGAGTGGTTAGTTACATATATGCGACTATAGCACAACAGAAGAGCTAAGCTATCCTTGTGAGTGGTAATCCCTTGACTGAATGGAGGTATACGTTTATAGCCTAGTATAGAGTATTGATTCCCAAACTTAGAGAGAGGACCTTGAGAGCTAAGGGGGAGATGATGAAGTGGTAGACCAAATTAGATCTTGAGTTTGATAGAGATGGGCTGATCGAGATGAGACATTAGTTTTGCCATATCCTATGTTCCTTAATTTTTCGTGGAGGTGATACTATTTTCCTATTTGGTATGCGACTGTCATGTTGGTGGCCTAGTCTCATATACCACTGATTGATCATTATTTGAGTAGGGAGCATGAAAAGTGATGAAGTCATTCATCAATTTAGATCTTACCCCATTGATCTGAGTGGTTCCACTCCTATGTTAAATGGGATGTGACCCAAGTTTCATATTACGTATAGTTTTATGAACTTCAAATGAGTCTTGACAGGCGAGATAGATTGTACTTTTTATGAATTTCCTTAGATAAGGTTTCTCAATTGAATCATGCTAATGATCTCCGTTCCAAGCCTTTTAGTATTCCAACTTTCTAGTCTTGATAGAAGTATTGTTGAGGACAGTAGACGAGTTATGACTGATGGGAGAGAATAAGTACTTCTGAATTGTGATAAGGGAGTAGAGTTCCTATCCTTGAGTTGATATTCCTTTTGAGCCTTTGCGTACTTGAGTATGCTAGTCCTTGATTGTATTCATGCCTGATAATGATATTTGAGGTAAATTTTAAACTTTAGATATTGTGTTCTAAGTCTATTCTTGAGAATGAGTATTCGAGTAACTATGTATTTAAGTTCTTGATTGTATTCATGCTGACCTTGCATGTAGAGGAAATGATTTGCAGTTTTGCCAAAGAGGGAGATGATGAGTTCTTCTAGGTCCAAATTATGGTATTGATAGTAGTAGACTGGGAGTGGGGGTGACAACTTCAAGACTTTCTTATAAATCGAGTTTTTAGTGTTGGATTATGCAAGAGTCAAATTTAAATGATCATATCATTTAGCACACAAATAACTAGATGACCTATAACATACTAAATGAAAGCCTTTTGAATTAGCTTTCCAGCGCAATTGGTTTCACCTTATTCTGAGTTCAGAGTCAAAAGTTATGACCATTTTACTAAAGACTGCCAGTGTAGCATTGCACTACAAAAACTCTATTATGAGTCATAGGTTGGGATACGAGTCATAGTGTGGGCTTATACCAACTTCCAGAAATGCTGAAATTGTGTCAACGGGTTATGAGAGGGGTCCTATGAGTCGTAGTTGTCAAGCTATAAGCCAACACCCTAGACGTAGCCGACACTCAAAAATTATTTCTGATCCCAAGTAAATTGCTTGACGTGGGTACTTACTCAGCGGAAGACTTAACACTAGTGGAAAGGCTTTAAATAAGCAACATAAAACTGCTAAACTTGCCTGAATAACTGAAAAGAGAAATAGCTCAACAGCGAAATCAATTTTATCAAAACTGAAGTATCTAACACATAGTCTATGGAACCTCTACTAAAATAGTTTGAAAAGACTACTGGGATAGGCCCCAAGTAGCTAAAACTAAAATAAAGACTGAAATGAAATAACATCAATCGAAGGGCCTCGGACTGAGAAGAGGCCTCACCACTTTCTGGAAGCTGTCAGGTTCTCAACGAAGCGGCTGCTGAGGAATTCTGTCACCTACATCTGCATCATAAAATGATACAAGTCCTAAGGACATCAGTACGTGGAATGTACGATATGTAAGATGGCCAAAACAGTAACTCAGGGTACATAACATTTCTCAAAAGAATATAAACATAATTCATAACAAAGTAACCATAATGATAAATACTTTATAGGCCGAAAATTACATGCTAAAAACTGGTAAGTAAAACATAATTTCTTAGCTTGGAGAGTTTTTCTAACTGACAACCACCACTCTGAGCTTCGTGGTGATGCATCGTCTTGTCCACGCTGCCAGAGCTATCCTGTACTTTGCCGGGTTAGGGGACGAAGAACTAGGGGAGTGGTTCCATCCCAAAACTGGGTCATCTCAGTGGATAATGAGGAAGTTACCGTGGTAAATCCTATCCTATGCCGGCTACATAGTTTATGAGTTTGAGTAATTAATTCTACTCTCACCCATATCAGTGCTCAATACTACTCCCAAAATACTTTTACATAGCTCATACTTAAAGACTTGGAATTCTTAAAATTTACTTTCTCGAGACTTAGCCCCACTTACTACTTAGCTTTCTCATCTTAGTCCTTTAACTTAACTGAAAACTAGTATCAACTCAAGTGATTCAAAACATGCTAGGTTCCTCAGCTAATATGCAAGAACCAGTCCTAAAAATTTATTTCATGAATTTAGCATAAAAAGGTACTTATACTAGTCTTTCTTTTCTTGAAATAATATCAAGATTTTTCAAAAAAAAACTCAGCAATAATAAATCTTTTTCATCAATGAATATAAAACCAAGAATCATAATGTTCATCAAGATATCTATGGAATTTATCATGAAAATTAAAATGTTTTACAAAGTTTATAGGAATTTATTCTCAACAAATACTTGAAAGTTCATGGGTGGAAACTAGCTTCTATTCTTAGAGATATTCTTGAAAATAATAGTTTTAGGGTGACCTTACATACCTAAGAAAGAATTTTTGAAGAATTGAAAAGAATCCCTAGGCCCTACTATCGTTCTTGAATTCTTGAGTGTGAGTTCTTGAGAGGGTTTTCTTGGTTTGAGAGAATGAAAAAATTAAACAAAATGCATTTTTTGGACTTAAAATAAATTAAAACTAATTAGTTCAGGATATGGGGTGTGGGAAAGATCAAAACTACCCCTCCCCATCAAAAGAAAAAAATCGCTTCCTCCTGCACTAGTGCATGACTCGCACTAGTGTATTTTTTCACTTTTTCATGAATTCTCCAGTTCCGTCGAATTTTGGAAAAAAACCCAAGTGTGGTTCTGCGTACCTAGTACATCGCGAAAGGAGCGCGGAAACCTCACTATTTTTAATTTTCTTGGGAAAAATTAAATCGCATTTTTTTGCATTAAAGTTGAGTCGAGACCATTTTTTGACTCAGTTTTTCGCACTGATGGCCTAATGAAACCCTTATCTAAAAGATCTTTTAGATATAACTTTAACTCTTTTTAGTTCTGAAGGAGCCATATGGTATGGAGGGATGGATACAGACTGAGTATCAGGAAGAGTGTCTATCCCAAAGTCTATCTCCTTATCAGGAGAGACTCCGAGAAGATCCTCAAGAAAGACTTATGGGAACTCACTCATAATGGGGATGGACTGAAGAGATAGTGCCTCGATACAAGAATCCTGCACTCTGACTAGGTGATATATACACCCCTTGGAGATTATTTTTCTGGCCTTGAGATATGAGATAAACTGACCCTTAGGAAATACTAAGCTACCCCTCCACTCTAAGACTAGTTCATTGGGAAATTGAAACTTGGCTACTCTGGTTCTGCAATCTATGGCAACAAACCGAGTATGAAGCCAATCGATACCTAGGATGACATCAAAATCTACCATGTCTAACTACACCAAATCAGCTACAATAGTCTTATGATAAACTGAGGCTAGACAGCCCCTATAAATTCTTTGGGCTAAAATAGACTCTCCAGTAGGAGTAGAAACACTGAATGGCTCAAGAAGACATTTTGGATTGACCTCAAAATTCATAGATACATATAGGGTTACAAATGACAATGTGGCTCCTGGGTCTAATAATGCATAGACATCATAAGTAAGGATTTTGAGCATACATGTAACCACATTTGGTGAGTTCTCCTACTCCTGTCTAGTGCCCATGGCATACAACCGATTTGTGCCCCCACTTGTCCCTACTATAGTGCCCCTGTGAGGTGGGTTGCCCTACAGTGCTGAAGAAACTATCTGTGATCTGTTATCTTTCATATTCTGTCTCCCTATAGGGAAAAAGAAAGCATGTTAATCACCTTAGAGTGGTTTTACAAATGCTCAAAGATCACAAGTTGTATGCAAAATTCTCAAAGTGTGAGTTTTGGCTCAAGTATGTGGCTTTCCTAGGTCATGTGGTTTCGAGAGATGGTATTCGGGTAGATACTCTGAAAAATGAAGTGGTTAAGAACTGGTCAAGACCAACTTCTCTGATGAAAATAAGAAGCTTCTTGGATTTAGCAGCCTACTATCACTGATTTGTTAAAGGCTTCTCCTCTCTGTCAGCACCATTGACTCAACTAACTTAGAAGAAGGCCAGGTTTTAGTTGTCTGAGGAATGTGAAAGGAGTTTCTAATAGTTGAAGACTAGATTGACTACAGCCTCAGTTTTGACTTTGACCGATAGAATGGGGGACTTCATGATATACTGTGATGCATCCAGAGTTGGATTGGGTTGTGTGCTTATGCAGAGAGGGAAGGTGATAGCTTATACTTCCAGACAACTTAAGGTCCATGAGAAGAATTATCCAACTCACGATCTCGAGTTGGCGGCGGTGGTATTCGTACTTAAGATTTGGTGTCACTATTTTTATAGAGTGTATGTTGCCCCTTTTGAGAATACTAATACTTTCTGCTTCTGGATGGCGGTGGTATTCGTACTTAAGATTTGGTGTCACTATTTTTATAGAGTGTATGTTGATGTGTTCACTAACCACAAGAGCTTACAGTACGTGTTCAGCCAGAAGGAGCTCAACCTGTGACAAAGGTGGTGGTTAGAGTTGTTCAAGGATTATGACATGAGCATTTTGTACCATCCAGGTAAGCCTAAGATTGTTGCTGATGCTCTTAGCAGGATGTCTATGGGTAGCAATGCCCATGTGGAAGAAGAGAAAAGAGAGTTAGCTAAGGAAGTGCATAGATTGGCTCGACTAGGTGTGCAACTTGAGGAGAACAAAGAATAAGGGATCAATGTTCAGAATGGTTAAACTTCATCCATAGTGTCAGAAGTGAAAGAAAAGAAAGACTAAGGCCCTGTCTTATTCCAATTGAAAGAAGAGGTTCACAAGTAGAAGGTGATGGTTTTCTCCAAAAGGGGATATAGGGTGTTGAGGTATCAAGGATGATTATGTGTGCCTGATATTGATGGTGTCTGAGAAAGGATCATGGCTGAAGCTCATAGCTATAGATATTCCATTCACTCCTGTACTCTCTATAGGAATTGCCTAGGCAGGATCTCCCAAACACTTCTTCAACATTGACACATTAAATACTGGATGGACTCTATCTAACTCAGAAGGCAATTCCAATTCATAAGTGACCTTCCCAATCCTTCTCACAATCTGGTATGGTTTGACATAATGTGGACTTAACTTCCCCTTTTTACCAAACCTGATGACACCGTTCATGGGTGACACCTTCAAATACACCCAATCATCCACCTCAAACTCCAAGTCTTTTCTCCTCACATCCGTGTAAGACTTTTGATGACTCTGTGCTGTTTTTAACCTTTCTTTTATAACCTTTACCTTTTCTATGGACTGGTGAACAAGACTAGGTTCGATCAATTTAGCTTCACCAACCTCGAACCAACCAATTGGTGATCTATATATCCTCCCATATAATGCCTCATAAGGGGCTATCGGAATGTTGGTATGGTAGCTATTGTTGTACATAAACTCAATCAATGGTAGGTGGTCATCCCAATTACCCTGAGATCGATAATGTAAGCTCTCAACATATCCTCCACGATTTGAATGGTGCGTTCTGCCTGTCTATCTGTTTAGGGATGAAAAGCTGTGCTCAGATGTACTTTCATACCCAATCCTTTCTAGAAAGATCTCCAAAATTAAGAGGTGAATTGAGCTTATATATCTATGATGATGGACAAGTGTACCCCATGCAACCTCACAATCTCACGAATGTATAGGCGGGCATACTCCTCAACCGTATTAGTTGTCTTGACTGCCAAGAAGTGGGCTAATTTAGTCATTCTATCAACAATAACCCATATTGAATCATACTGCTTTCGGGATCTTGGTAAACCAGTAATGAAATCCATGTTGATCATCTCCCACTTTCACTTAGGAATTTCAAAGTTCTGAGCTAACCCACATGGTCTCGAATGGTCAACCTTGACCTGTTGACAACTAGGACACTTAGAGATGAATTCAGTAATGCCCCTCTTCATCCCATTCCACCAATAGACTTCCCTTAAGTTGTGGTACATTTTAGTAGAATTATCAAAGGTAAATGATCATCCAGTTACCTTAAAATTCTATCACGTACGCCCTCAACATGTCTTCCAAGGTCTGTATAGTTCGCGCTGCTTGCCCGTCTGTCTGCGGATGGAAAGTTGTGCTAAGATTCACTTTCATACCAAGCCCCTTCTAAAAGGACTTCCAAAATTGTGCTATAAACTGAGCTGCTCTGTCTAAAATAATGGATATAGGGAGCCCCTGGAGTCTAACAATCTCCTTAAGATAAAGTCTGGCATAATCCTTAGCTATATCAGTCATCTTAACAGGTAGGAAGTGTGCTGACTTGGTCATTCTATCTACAATGACCCAGATTGAATCATGCTATCTACAGGATTGAGGTAACCCTTTCACGAAGTCCATACTAATCATCTTCTATTTCCATTCTGGAATCTCTATGTTCTGGGCTACACCATAAGGCCTTTGGTGCTCCACCTTAACTTGCTGGCAATTTGGGCATCTAGACATAAACTCTGCAATTCCTTCTTCATACACCCCACCAATATACTTCTCACAAATCTCTATACATCTTTGTTGCACCAGGGTGGATAGAGTATCTTGCATTATGAGCCTTACCAAGATCCTATCTCTAAGGCCGTCAACACTTGGCACACACAATCTGCCTTGGTATCTCAGGACACCATCTCCCTCTTTTGAGAACACTAATACTTTCTGCTTCTAGATATCTTATTTCAATTGGAGAAGGATGTCTAAGTCCATCAACACTTGGTACACACAATCTTCCTTGGTATCTTAGGACACCATCTCCCCCTTTTGAGAATACTAATACTTTCTGCTTCTGGATATCTTATTTCAATTGGAGAAGGATGGGATCCCTGTCTTGCTTTTCTTTCACTTCTACCACTAAGGATGACTCTAACCCATTTTTGATAATGTCCCCGCCTTTGTTAGAATCTTCAATCTGCACCCCTAAATGGACTATAATAATAACTTTCAGGCCAGCAAATAGATTGCACCATATGAGGCTCTTTATGGGAGGAGGTGTAGATCACCCATAGGGTGGTTTGAAGTTAGTGAGGCAGGATTGATAGGACCTGATCTAGTCCATCAGGCTATGGAAAAAGTGAAGGTTATCTAGGAGAGGCTCAACACAGCTCAGAGCAGACAAAAGTCTTACATGGATGTTAAAAGAAGAGACATAGAGTTTGAGGTAGGTAATTGGGTGTACTTGAAGGTATCTCCAATAAAGGGAGTTATGAGATTCGGGAAGAAGGGAAAGCTCAACCCACAATATATTGGGCCTTATCAGATCCTGAGAAGAGTGGGTAGCATTGCTTATGAGTTAGTGTTACCAACAAAATTAAGTGCCATACATCCATTATTTCATATTTTCATGCTTAAGAAGTGCTTGGGAGATCTCTATCTACTTGTCCCGGTTGAAAGTGTTGGGCTTAAGGACAATTTGTCATATAAGGAGATTCTGATACAAATATTAGACTGGCAAGTTCATAAATTGAGGACCAAAGAGATTGCCACGATGAAGGTTATGTGGAGGAATCAATTCATGGAGGAAGCTACATGGGAGGCAAAGTAAGATATGAAGGCTAAGTATCCACACTTGTTCGTTGGCCTAGATGAAGATCTTGAAGGTAAACTTCCATAAACTATCTTGAAGATTAGTGTTTATAAGTTTGAAAAATCTTGTGATCTGAGCTAGTTTGGTTCGTAATGTTATCATTCAAGGATGAATGATCCCAAGGGGGAGCTATTGTAGCATGAACTCAGGTTGGGTGTTCTCAGTCACTGGAGCTAGTTTGGTTCGTAATGTTATCATTCAAGGATGAATGATCCCAAGGGGGAGCTATTGTAGCATGAATTGGATAGGAGCACCCCAAGGTGAGACACTAGGCATTATGTAACCTTTCTCTAACAAGTCTTTCAATTGTTCTTTCAATTCCTTCAACTCTGCGGGGGTCATTCTATAAGGTGGAATTGAAATGGGTTTGGTCTCAGGAAGAACATCAATCCCAAAGTTACTTTCCCTATCAGGAGGGACTCTAGGTAGATCGTTAGGAAACTCATTCACAATCGAGACGGACTTAAGAGTAGTAGATTCAACCTCATCAGACTTGACTCGCATGAGGTGGTCAATACAACCTTTGGAGATCAACTTTCTCGCTCTAAGATATGAGATAAACTTGCCCTTAGGTGCAACCAAACCCTTTTTCCACTCTAGAATAGGCTCATTAGGAAATTGAAACTTAACAATTCAGGTTCAATAGTCAATAGAAGCATAAAAGGCATGAAGCCAATCTATGCCAAATATCACATCAAAATCAACCATCTCCAATTATACCAAGTCAACTAGGGTGTCTCTATGATAAATGGATACTACAAAATCTATGGAAACCCTCTCAGCTAATATAGATAAGCTAGTGGGAGTGGAAACAAAAAAAGTTTCAAGTAAGCACTCTGGAAGAATCTCAAACTTACTAGCCATATAAGGGGTCACAAAATGCAAGGTGGCACCTGGATAAAGAAGTGCATAACAATCAAAGGTAAAGACTCAAAGGATACTCGTAACAATATTAGGTGTAGCCTCTTGATCCTGTCGATTACCCATCGCATAAAGATGGTTCATCCTGCCTACTGTACCTATAGTTGTACCCCTCTATTGATTACCAGATAGGGGTGCTGCAGAGGAATGTGGTCTGCTACCCCCATTACCTCGCCTCTTTTTTGGACACTCATAACTGAAGTGACCAGTTTGTCCACATGAATAGCAAACATCTCTCCGTATATGACACTCACCCAAATGAAGCTTACCACACTTGTGACAAGGTGGCTTTCCCCTCATACCTTGGGTCACACTAGCCTGAGATTGTGCACCCTAAGCCCTGTAGTTCTGGTAACCATGAGATTTCTGATCATACCTATTTGCTTAAATGAACGTACTTGCTACAGAAGGTGCATGATGAGATGATCTTTTCTGAATATGGGACTTGTTGCCCTTATTTTGTCTCTACTGGCTAGGCTCATACCCAGCTAATTTTGCCTTTTTATTGATCTGCTCTTCTCTAACTTTTCTCTTATCCTTCTCCGTTTGTTAAGCATACAACATGATTATAGAGATATCCATAGCGAAGATCAGCAAAGCTGTCTTACACTCTTTCTGCACATGTCTGCCCAGACCAGACACAAACTTCCTCATCCTTGCCCTTATGTCTTGCACCATTTCCGGAGGATTCCTGGATAACTAAATAAACTTAAGACTTTATTCTTTCACTATCCTTCCTCCTTGCTTCAAGTTCACAAACTCATCCACCTTTGCCTCCTTCAACTCTTGAGGAAAGAAGTGGTCAAGGAAAACAGCCTCAAACTCCCCATGCTGCAGGCTCCGCATCTTTACCCTCACTCTCCTCCCACTGAATGTACCAAACATTAGCAATGTCCTTCAATTGGTAGAAAGCAAGCTCTACTCCCTCAATCTCATCAGCATGCATCGCGTTCAGGACCTTGTAAATTTCATCAATGAAGTTCTGTCAAGTAGAAACATTTTTACCCAACTTGTAATCTTGAGATCCATTAGCCTCACGGAGGTGCCTGTAGGACCTTAGCTGTCCTGGCAGGGCATCCCCGTCTCCTAGCCTCTGGCGGGACGAGGACCTCAGGTTGGGTGTTCTCAGTCACTGGGGCTGCGCCATCTCTTTGAATAGTTGTTCTCTTTGGCAGCATTCTCTGTAAACGTGTAATGCATGAGTTGAAATGAGATTTCTAATATCCCTTAGCCTCCTGCTTATAAAGTATGATAAACAACACACCCATAAAAAAGACCCTACTAGACACGACTTCATAGACTCCCTAGGACACTCGAAACCTGGGCTCTGATACCAAGTTTGTCACTCCCCGAGAGGGTACCCTAGGCATAATTGGCGCTCGAAGACTATTGCTAACACCCAAGCGAACCACATAGTCTCATCACATTCGTTCAGTCAATTCATTAGCGGAAGATAACATGAAAATATCTATCTATCTATCAGTGGGCTATAGGCTATCAACTCTATCTATCATGATGAAATATGAATAGAATAGTACTCTTAATAAATAAAAAATAGAGGAAATAACTTTAACATCAACTATCAGCTATCTATGTCTATGAAGCCCCTATAGCTAGCATATATGAAGGTACGATGATAGGCCATGACTACTACAATCAAGATAAATAACTCAAAACAGATAAAAGAGAAGTAAATGTGTCCTCCAAAAGCAGAGGAGGACTCACCAAGTTTGGTTCACGGAGCTCTGAACCTCAGTGATTCACTTCCTGAAGTCCTCCATCTACAGAATATGCATCATAAAATGATGCAGCACCGAAGGGGCATTAGTATGTGGAATGTACTGTTTGTAAAATGAGCTAAAGTAAAGAATAAGGGCTATACAACATAAAATGACATCAGCTTATCCATCACTCAACCTCAACTCAGAGTAAGGAACATGACTCTATCACATCGTTATCCATCAAGACATCACAAAATCACATCATTCTCAGAGTACTATCAATATGAAATCTATTTACGAGTTTCTATAACTAACAATCACCACCTATGAGCTAGTGATGATACAACAAAGAGATTTTGTTGCCACATCCACCCAATACCTTACTGGGGTAGAAGTATATTTTTTAAACCAGTCACCTATGAGCTAGTGATGATACAACAAAGAGATTTTGTTGCCACATCCACCCAATACCTTACTGGGGTAAAGGATGAGTCTATCGAGATCCTAAATAAATCTGTCAAGTTCTCTGTGGGACAAAGGAAACGTCCGCTTTCACGAGCCTATACTCTCCTATGTTGGCCATGTAGTTAATGAGTATGTGTGGGACTCACTCTTACCCATTTTGGTGCTAATACTCCTCCTAGGGCTCGATATCCTCATAAGTCTATCATCATTAGGCTGGTTATACAACCAACCAAACCCCGCCCCCAAGGCAGGGGCCTCATCTCATCTGACAATCTATCAACTCAAGGAATAGGTTCTTTTTGTCAAAGCTAAGGTTCAACTCATTTAGACACTAAGAACACTAATTCCATCAACTTCAGTCATTAACATAATCATATCAAGACCCAGACCACAACAATCAATAAAGTCAGGCAGTCAAGGCTTTAGATATTACCCCTAAGTTCGTTCTTGAAGTCTTTTACAGAGAATTCATGTAGGGTAAATATATTACATATAAACAGTTAATTTAAAAAGCAGTTTTTACATCCATTTGGTGAATTTACAAATCAAAAATTGCATCCACAATAATTAAAAGTCTAATGGATGTAATTCTAGTTACCTGAGAAAAAGTGTCAAAAAACTGTAAGCCTTCAAGTTGCTTAAAGCATTTTGCAACTAGCCTAGCCTTATATTTATCAATAGACCCATCTGGTTTTAACTTTTTCTTTAAGACCCATTTGCAACCAATTGTTTTACAACATGGTGGTAAATCAACTAACTTCCAAGTTTTATTAGAAATTAGTGATTCCATTTCATCATTTACAGCCTCTTTCCAGAAAATTGCATCATGTGAATATAAAGCTTCTTTTTTAAAGTGGTACCGTCATCTCTTACATTTAAAACATAAAAATTAGGACGAAAATCTTTTTCTGCTCTAGCTCTTGTACTTCTTCTTAATTCAAAATTATCAATTTCTTTATTTTTCTAAGTGGAAGTGGAAGAACTATGTAATCATAACATATTTTGTTCAATCCTTTGACCCCCACTATTTTTAGAATCAAGAGGAAATTTGTTTTCAGAAAAAATAGCATCACCTGATTCAATAACAACATTATCTTCAAGATTAAAAAATCTATATATTGTACTATTTGAAGAATAACCAAGAAAAGCACAAGTAGAAACATTTTTACCCAACTTGTAATCTTGAGATCCATTAGCCTCACAAAGGCAAGACAACCCCAAACTCTTAGATATCCCAAGATAGGCTTATGACCTTTCCACAACTCAAAAGGAGTTAGTTTAGACTTTTTATGAGGCACACGATTCAACACATAGCAAGCAGTCAAAATAGCTTCACCCCAAAAATTTAAAGGTGCACTTGACTCAATTAGCATGACATTAGTCAATTCAATAAAAGTTCTATTTTTTCTTTCTGCTATACCATTAGATGCAGGGAACAAGGAGGAGTAGTTTCATAAATTATTCCCAATGCTCTAACAAAAGATTTACACTCATTTGACTCATATTCACGACCTCTATCACTTCTAATTCTTTTTATTTTTCTTCCAAACTGATTTTCAACCTCATGGAGGTAAACTTTAAAATACTCTAAAGCATCACTTTTATTTTTCATCAAGTAAACATATGTAAACTTAAAAAAATCATCAATGAAAGTGATAAAATATCTATTTCCTCCACGAGTTAAAATTCCTCCGAGTTCACAAATATTAGTGTGAACTAATTCTAATAAATCAATTTTTTTTTCAACTTGAAAATGAGGCCTTTTAGTTATTTTGGCTTTACTACAAGCCTCACACTTTTCAAAATCCTTTTTAACCATTGAGATTAATTCTAAGCTACTCATGATTCCAACGTAACAATCATTTATATGATACAAACGAGCATGCCAAAAATTAATAGAAGAGAGCATATAAACAGAAGTAGAAACTTTATTCATTTCAACATTGATTTTAAACATCCCATCACAAGCATACCCTTTCTCACAAAAATACCCTTTGTCACAATTAGATATTGCTCAGATTCTATAATCTGTTTGAAGACTGCTTTGTTAAGAAAAAAACTAGACATCAAATTTTTCCTCATAAAGGAGTATAAAGTACATCTTTTAGAGTTAAAACTGAAAAGGAGTATATTTTTTAAACCAGTCTTTGTCATAACAGACATGACAGTTTGCACCATAATCAGCCCACCATCCATCAACATTCTTGTAATACCCCATATTATTTGATGGGTATTCAAAAAGATGAAAAAAAATAAAATTTCCTTTATAAAGAAATAACTTAAAATAGAATTAAAAAAAGGAGTGAAAGGTAAATGGGCTAAAGCCCAAAAGTTCAATTAAAAAAAAAGGGGGTTAGGGGAGAAGTGAAAAGAAAAAGGGGATTAGGGATGGGGGATTTTGCTGATACAGCAACTCAAAAAAAAAGAAGAGAACATAAGAATGAAACAGAAAGAGGAAGAGAAGAGATAGTGCAAAGGGAAAGCAAAAGGGGTTGTTCAGCTACTTGAAAGTACCAGAAAAAGAGGATTCTCTTGTGCCTCCTCTGGTGAAAAGCACGAAAATGATCCAAAACAAAGAAAAGTATTTAAATGGAGAAGAAGTGAAACTCATACGGTTGCAATTGTAGATTTCAAGGTATTTCATTTTTCTTTTTTTTTTCATGGTTATATATGGATTATCATGGGTTAGGTTAAGGTGATATTGAAAATTTTAATATGAATTTCAATTGATTTGGATGTGAGAATATCCATGAATAAAAATAGATTTTTTTATCCTACCAACATCAAGTATACTCCTAGTACCACTAGTTTAATTCATAGTGATGCCATAATGAAGTTGGTGTTTAATTGTAATGGAAAGTAATAGATATAAACTTTTATGATGATACAAATTACTCGCTGAAGGCTATGAATCTGTATTGAAGGACTTCTAAAGAATTATTTTAGCAAGCTCATAGATAATGAAATAACTTGTTTGAGCAAAAAATGAGATATGGGTGTTTAGAATTTTATCTCAATTGTTGCTTAAATTGAAGGACTATCAAGTTAATGGATAAGATAGCCATATAAGAGTCATATTTGAACCCTAAGGGTTGGGTGTTTAAATAGTTATTATCAAATTATCTTGAACATAGAGACTAATACGAGACTGATCTGATGTGATTATAGATTTTATCAACGAAAGTTGTGCAGATTGCTCGAGATGACGAGTTTGATATTTTGATAGGAGTATTGTGAGTAGTAATCTTAACCCCAATTTCTATTTTATAAGTTTCATGATTTATAAAGTGAATTGTTATCGAATGATCTGAATTTGCATATGGGACAAGTCCTTTTACTTGATTTGATACCGAATTTTTACTTGTATTTTATAAGACAAGTATATTGATAGATGATTACTATTATTTGAAGGATTTGACATTCACTTGGTATATCAGTGTCACGCCCTGAGTCTATACCCTATACGTGACTCGTACTCGAGAACTATTGCTGGTCCTCAAGTAAACCCTTGGCTTGGCCGACTTACTCAACTAGAAACTTTAACATACATGCAGAAGCTTTACAAGATGAACCTTTTAAAATATATAGCAAAACTCAAGAGTCTCAATCATGCTTATTACAAAATCTGAAAATATTTTTTAATACATCAAAAATAATATTTGATATGTCTGAATAAAAGACTAGACTGACTCACTAACTTTGTCCATGAAGCCTCTACTATACTGAGGTAGGTGCCACAACAAGACTCATGGTTACTTGACTGTAAAATAAAAATACATAAACTAAACTAACTAGATTCGTTTGAAAGCAAGGAGGTCTCACCCATTGTCTCTGGAAAGCTGACGTACTGAATATCTGCTATCATATGGATACTTGAATTTGCATCATAAAATGATGCAACACCAAAGGCGTCAGTATGTGGAATATATGATATATAAAATGGCTAAAACAGAAACTCGGGGTAGACAATACTTTTAAGGTAAATACAACATATCTCAATATGAATAACATAAGTAATGAATGCAATACATGCTAAAAATATAGTGTATACTTAAATTATAATTGTAAAACTAACTTACTTTAGCTTGGGGAGTTTCTTTAACCAACAACCACTACTATGAGCTTTGTGGTGATACAGTATATTGCCCATGCTGCCAGAGTCTTCCCGTACTTTATCAGGGTAGGGGACAAAGAACTAGGGGAGTGTATCCATCTCAAAACTGAGCCATCTTAGTGGCTAATGAGGAATGAACCTTGGCATAATCCTATCCTATGTTGGCTACATAGTTTATGAGTTCAAGTAATTAATTCTACTTTTACTCATATAGGTGCTCAATACTACTCCCAAAATAATTTTTATATAGCTCATAACTTAAAGAATATGAATTCTCAAAATTTATCTTGACCTTTTGGGGACTTAGCCCAACTTAGCTTTCTCTTAACATTTCTCAAAACCGGCTAAAATCATAGATGTCATGCTTCGTTATTCATTAAAATACCTATATTGATACTTTTCTTTCTCAAACCTGATAACACTTTCTCAAACTCTGAAATTTTTGCATGATAAATGGTAATACAAAATGCTTTAACTGGCTGGACTGAGCTTTCAAAACTGATATACAATACTAGAAAAAATGGTAAGGTAAATAGACTACTTAGATATTTCATGCTGAGATACTTCTTGAAACTGACTGTATTTTAAACTGAGTAACTTTTCAATGCAATTAAACATGATAATGAAATGGTTATCGAAACTCATCTAGGGTTCTTGTGAATACAATAATGCTTCAGAAATCCAACGAAAATTATTCAACAATGAAGTTCATGGCATAATGATCATGCAATAATAAGGATTTCATAACAAGACTTTAAAATTTCTACATAAGGTCATAGAAATAGGATTGGCTTGACTTTTGACTAGTATTCTTGATACAATTATAGAGCAAGCATGAAAAATAAGATTTTTGGTCGCCTTTCATACCTTGAAATTCTTATTCTTAGAAAACTTGGAGAGATTCTTGAGCCCTAATTAGCTTTCTTGATTTTTACGTGTAAGTTTTCTTGAACCTATCCTAACATTGTGAAGAAGATACTGCATTTTTATGATTAAAATAAGTGAAAACTAACTAATTAAGGTCTAAGGAGGGTTGGAAAGGTCGAAAATACCCCTCCTTAGTTAAAACAGAAAAAGTCAAGTTTTTATATAGGTGTGCGTCGTGCTCTTATACAATTTTCCCTTTATTTCGCGAATTTTTGCTTTACGTCAAAAATCACAAAAAACACAAGAGGAAATTTGCGTCCTTAGCACGTCGCGAAAGTGACACGGAAAGCCCACTGTTTAGGAATTTTTTAGAAAAAAATAATTTGACTCAGTTGCGTTAAAATTAAGTTGAGACCATTTTTCAATTCAATTTTTCATACTGATCACAAATCCGTTCTCATATTTGTAAATGGAGAATGGGAAGACGTGTTATGCAGAAGGTCAATTCTAGAGGTAGTTTAGTCTTTTCACCGAGTGTTACAATAACTACTTTTACATGTTTTTTCATTAAGTTTACATGATATGATTACAACATTTACATGCCTTGTACTGCTTTGAAAAAGCTTATATGGTTGATAAAGAAAAGTTCTAATGGGAGTAGACCTTGATGAATCCCGCAGCTAACAGCAGAGTCATTAGACCTGGTGCACCTTGTATTATCGATTACAGATAGTGCCCTCGCTAGTGGGAAGGTAGAACTAGCATACCATTACCGATGTCCCTTGAGTAGGGATTTACCGATACAAAAGTTACAGTTATCATCTATTCTTTTATGAAGATAGATATACGGATTACCGATTACATGATTCATTCTTGGAAACCTCTCGAATATATGTAAATGATTTGATTTGAAAGTGTTTACCGAGTTTATTTTTGAATAACTAAGTTGAATTGCTTATATGAGACAACAAGATGGATTTTGACTATTGATTTCTGAAAGAGCATTTGTTACATGATTTTGATGATTATACTAGCATATTTTCTTACTTGTCCCTTATCAAAAACTTGTGGTTATTATTATTACTCACTAAGCTAGCGTCTCACTCCTTGCTATATTTTTTTTTCTTTCCAGATAATACAGGTGATATTGGTGAGGATTTAGTTAGCTAAAGGTAGCAAGTTGATTCCATGGTGAGCCCCATACTTGGTCGCATGGGAAATGAGTTATTCATTATTATGGATGTTTTTTTTAATTCTTAGAGACTCGCTCAATAGTCATTCCTTTATTTAGAGTCATGGATATTCTTTTGTTTATTCTAGATATGTGACTGAGTTTAAGTTTATTTCTATTATTGGAGACGAGTTGGTATTATTGTGTGGAGATTAGATTGATACTTGATATAGTGACTTGATTTGATTATTTAGTTGTTGTATTGCTGAATACTGAGACAGGTAAAAATTTTGGATAGGCCTAAAAATAGGGGAAACTCTGCCCGATTTTCGGCAGAATTCTAGGAGGCTTGCTTTGGGATTCTTCCCCTTAGCGCTGGTCACGATCCTAAATTGGGTTGTGACAGTTCTCGACCATAAATATATCTGTAATCACTGCCACAAAAGGCTCTTCAGTAACATTTACCAAAGGTGTAGGCCCACGTTTCCCTATATCTGCAAAATGAGCAATATGCCCACTCTTGCCACAAACAAAGCATGGTCCCTTATCTTGAACTTGTTGATTTTGTGCTTGATTATTCTCACCATTATTTTTCTTGGGAGGTCTACCATTCTTTTTCTTGAAGATTTTCTTCTTAGGCTTCATAAAAGTATTTTTGTTGAGGAGTAAGATTATTCGAAGTAACTAAATTTACCTTCGATGTATTGTTGCTATCTTCTAATTGCAAAAGTGCATCTTGGCCCCTTGCCTCCTCCTCCATGCAGATTTTCATTATCAATGTATCAAGAGAGGTTTCCTTTTATTTGTGCCGCATAGTTTTTTGAAATTCCTTCCGAGAAGGTAGAAGTTTATCAACTATGCCACAAACAACAAGGTTATCCCTAATTTTGACCTCCTTAGATCTAAACTCTCCAACAATCATGATGAAGTCTTGAGCTTGATCTACCATTGACTTGTTTTCCACTATTTGGAAACAAAAAAATCAGCTAGCAGCATATTTGTTCGCTCCCGCTTCTTCGGTATCATGCTTACTCTGCAATGCTTTCCAAATTTTCTTTGCACTAGAGTAAGTTCTATCATAATAATCATAAAAATTATCAGATATACAATTCAAAATATAATACCAACTATCCACTTTCTCTTGATGAGAAATGAGTTCATCATTATCCATGGATAGAATATCAACTTTATTAGGATTCTTCTCAGTTAGCACATAAGCAACATTGAAAAGACTCAAGTAGAAAAGTACTTTACCCTTCCACCTCTTGAAGTGATTATCATTGAATCGATACAGCTTGTTAAGATCTCCCATCTTGACATCCGCAGATTTTTCAATTATAGCCATTTGAATCTCCTTAAAGTTGTTGGAGAAATTACAAGAAAATTACAATTGAAAAAATAAAAATGAAAAACAAACTCTTCAGGATAAGGCGCGGATATCTCGCTCTCTTTAAGGAGATTCAAGACCACTGCAGCGAACATTTTTGCCGGTCTAGTAGATAAATGGTCTAGAGGTTACATAAGTTACAAGATATAATGATGGAATAAATAGGAAGATAATGGTGAGGGCAACAAATGCGCTCTACGTGCAAGGATTAAACTGCCAAACGGTCACTAAGCATAACTCACAAGGAGTAATACAACACATTAAGTGTCCAATGTTGCAAACATGGTCATAACAAACATATTTTATTGGCATGCAACCCCTAAAAGTCAAAGCAAGTTAATATATTCTAACTCTAATATTAAAATGCCACTAACAGAGTTGATATACCCTTCGTTATAAAAATGACTCGTATATATCCGTATTATTGCAGAAATGACTCACATATACTCTTTTCTTCTGAGGAAGCAAAAAAAATTGATTTTAAATTATTTTTTTATTATTACAAAAACATTCATGTTGGGTTATATTTGATATATAACTTAATTAATAATTACTTTAAGCTTATTTTTTTAGTACTAATTGTACAAAATGTCTTCAATCATCCCAGTTATGACTTTTTGGTGTTATAAATATAATTTAAAAAAGAATTAAAAAACTTCTAGAAAAGATTAATAATATGAAATTGTATTTAGATGTTTAATCATATAGATTGAATTTAGAGAACAAGTGTAATGCAAAATATATAATGTTTTAATCAATTAGGGTAGAATGACAGATATATCATGTATTCCTCATGTTTAATCTTTTTATTAAAAGATGTTTCTAGAATTATTTATTGTTTTCTTGTAAACATGAAATTACCCTTAATCATAATCCATTTTGTCTTTTTATAAAAGATGTTTCTAAAAGTATTTAGTGTTCTTGATATATTTTTAATACATATTTTATTAGTATGAAATGACAATTTTGCCCTTGGTCGTCTTTGGATTCACTCTTCTACCTTTTTTGCTCCCATATCAAGGTCCATTTCATGTTGAGATATACATTTTATGTTATGGTAGACTCTATTTATCTATATCTATATTATAGAAACACGAAGATGTCTATGAATATGTTGATTGGACATTTTATTCTTCATTAAAAATATTTTGTAACAAACGAAATTGTTATTTACTATTTTTCTTAAATAATTGTCACTTAACAATTATTTTATTAGATAAGATTTTAAAATTATTAGATGTAGCTTCAAAACTTTAGATATATAGATTCTTTCTTTATTTAAATTGTGTACTATAATTTAAATATATTACATATAATTTTTTTTACTTCGAAATCATAAAAATATATTTATGAAAGTTGCTATTTAGTATTAATCTACTCAAGTGATAACAACTGGATGTCATGATCATATTCATTAAAAGTTACAAGTTATTATATAAAAACAATCATAATTTGCATACAATATTTTCTTATTTGAAATAGAAAGTGTCACGACCCAACCCATGGGCCACGACTAGTGCCCGAATTGGCACCCAAACGCACACACCAAGCCGGATTACAAACAAATGTCTATTATTTATTTATTTTTGAAAATTTTGGCAGAGTTTCCTTTGTATTGTACCCTATCACAAATTAACCCTGTAGTCAAAAAAGTCCCAACAGAACATCATATATATGTATATATACGGGCCGGCAAGGCCACCATGGCGGGTAAAACTGCTCAACATACAAATCATACATGTCTAATCATACAAACTTGGCACAACCCACATATAACGCACGTCCACAGACCTCTAAACAGACTGGCAGAATCATAGGAAGGGACAGGGCCCCGCAATACCCTCGAATAATCGTATATGCAAAATGACGAACAAGTGTATATACCAAAAGTAGGCTCCGGAGTAGGGGAGCACTTCAAGCAGCAGAAGGAGGTCCTAAGCTGATGGATCACTAAACCGCACATCGGTAACTGCGGGCATGAAACGCAGCCCCCGAAGAAAGGGGAGTCAGTACGAAATACGTACCGAGTATGTAAAGTAAAATATACAAAATATAAATTAGAGTAATAACTGAAGTAAAATTATAGTAAACCGATGCATATCAAAAACATCCAAAATACTCACTTTCCAAGATACCAGATGTATATCTAAAATATCAAAATACTCACTTTCTAGAATGTACAGAGTATGAACTGAGGGATAACTGAAACAAAAGTACAGAAATCAACTGCATATCCAAAAATATCAAAATGTCTACTTTCAAGATTCCAATCATGCATAGGCATAAGAAATATGGTCGCTCGCCCGTCAATGGCGCCATAACACCAGAAAGTTGTAAAATCTTCGAATCCCTATCACATATCAAATACAGGATAGGTGAGCCAGGCGCTACGTATCGCCGTCCCCGTACTCACCCAGCCCATACCAAAACTAGAAATAGGATAAGTGAGCCAGTCACTACGTATCGCTGTCCCTGCACTCACCCAACCACAACATAACGCGCAAGTGAGCCAGGTGTTACGCATTGCCATATCCCTGTACTCCCACGCCAGTGAGCCAGGTATAACGTATCGCCATATCTCTGTACTCATATATCATACATCATAACACAGAAATAGCATAAGTGAGTCGGGCGCTACGTATCGCCGTCCCCATACTCACCCAGCATAGCATTG
>DF364592.1:41071-60585 GCA_000787875.1 Solanum virginianum | reverse complement strand
CAAAGGAAGCAAACAATCCTAGGTGTCATATGTATAAAGCAATTAGGATAAAAGATATATCCCTTAACTGGGCCAAAATAATATATGCATATATACAACTGGGAGGATAGTCTCAGATAGCAAAAGACGGGCCACAAGTACAGAAGGAGACGGAAATGATCCAAGAAAGCCCAGTGCTCACCCTAGTCTCCGGGGATGACCACTCCTAGCTGGAAAGATCAAGGAATGCCACCGGCTCATGCTTAGACCTGCATCACGGAGCATATCAAAGCATTGTATGAGTAGTAGATAAAAAGTACTCAGTAGGCATCATAGGTCAAGTAAGTAAGAACAGTAAATATAGACAAAGAAGCTAGAATACAGTACAACAAAGACAAATAGGAGTGTTGAAGATATGTAAACGGGTGTAAAATTTGATCAGTTAAAGGCTAGAGTTATTCATCTTTGTTGAGTTCCCCAGTTAAAGTAAATTGAAGAATAATCGTGTTAGATGTTATTTAGGCAATTAAGACTAGAGTTATTAGTTTTTATTGAGTTTGTAATTAAGATTATTATAGAGTTATAATAGTTCCTAACATTTTTAAAGGTGTGATCATTGTGAGGTTTGTAATAAAAAGAGAGTTTTACCTTCTTAGAGAGTTGTTAGAAGTAATTGTTGAGTTAAAGTTCTAGAGTTTGTCATTTAATTATAATTTAAAATTATTCTTTAAAAAATATTATTTATATACTTGAAAATTATGTAAAATGTATTACGAAGTACAATAATTAACTATTTAAATTATTTAAAAAGCACATAAAAATTTTCTAATAACAAAACCTTTGTTGACTTTCAAAATTTGAACAATATATTACATAAATTGGATCAAAGGGAATATCTAAACAGCTTTATTCCTTTTGTATACGTAATAATACTTTTCAGTTTTCTCATGTTGAATTGATAAAAAAGAAAGTGAATAATATTCTTTTATGAGAAAATAATTATCTTAAAATTGAAAAATAACTTCCTACAAAAGAAATAGAAAAATAAGTGCTACAAATGACACTCAACATGAAATGTATTTTCCTCATCTTTCGATACACCTCATCTTCATTGCCAATGACATATTGTCCCTTCAAGTGGGAAAAGATGAGGCAAGCTTTGTTATGTCAAAACTCAAAACTATAGGGCAGTAAAAATGCCCCTTGGTGGAGGAATCACAAGATAGAGCAGGTTGAGTCATGATTATCATATACAGGTTGGCATACAGGATAGTACTGTACACATGGAGGGTTTGGTGGACAATTACATGGGTTGCAACATTTATCTTTTTCTTCTTCTTCTTTTTTCTTCTTCTTAGCTTCTTCTTCTTTCTTCTTCTTTTTCTCGTCTTCTTCCTTCTTTTTTTTTTCTTCATCCTTATTCGGAGGTTTCACTTCTTCCACGCTCACAATGCTAGCACACCTAAACCTCTTCTTTATCGACTTCATCAATTCAAACGAATCAATCCTTTCTCCTATCACCACCAAATGACTTTTCTCCTTATCTATATTCACCGATGTAATACCTGTACCGTTTGATTAGGCATAAAATTTAATAAAGAAATGAATACTTTTGAATTTATGATTAAATTATATTATATATTAATTTGGCCGGTCAACAATATTACTAAAGCTCATCAGATGGTATCTACAATTGGTAGAGTGGGTAAACGTACTAATGAAGAAGCAAATGATCTTTACACGAAAATAAAATAATCTAGAATGAAATATTATTAAAGACTATGCTGTAGATTAATCAAAAATGACCTAATTTACGATTAGATGAATGAATTGTTGGAGGCTCATGAGGAAGTTCTTTTTCGAATTTAGAGACTTAATCATTTAATTTAGGGGGTTAATAACAAAAAAACTCGCCTTTCACAGAGACTGCAATCTGCATAGCCTTTGATATGCCTTTATCAGTGCTGAGTGGGATATCAATCACAACTTTTTGCTGTATAACATATTAATAACATTAGATTAATCGTGGACAGGAATTGAAGACAAAGGAAGCAAACAATCCTAGGTATACTAATCTTGTTTCAACTTACTTTCATGTTCAACGCTATGTATATTTGGAGCTTTCTATAGGAATCAAATGGGCACTAGGAGGGCAAATAAAGTGGCTTATATATATAAGAGATGTATATAAGATATAGAATATTTAAGACATGGATGTATGTACTAATCATTAACCAAGAAGCCTACACGCTACAACAACTACTATACCCAAATATTAAAATATAAAAGTCAAATGAAGATTTCTCTCCCCTCTCCCTCTGAGTCTTGCCAGTGATATTATTTGTTTTGGACCTAGTCTTACACAACTTTAAAACACATTATTAGTAGATAAGACTTACTTACTTATATACCCAACATCTCTCTTGTATTTTGTCGATGTGTGAGTTCTTATTTTAAGATGGGTTATTCCATATGTTTTAATTTGTTCGGGGATGACCACTCCTAGCTGGAAAGATCGTGAGTTCTTATTTTAAGATGGGTTATTCCATATGTTTTAATTTGTTTATCAGTTTGACTCGGCATAAAGTTTAAAAAGAAAAGAAAACTTTTAAATTTTATGATCTTAAACTAAAATGTGTCTATTTATCAAAATGCTCTTTGAATCTTACTTTTTATCTTAAATGTGTCATATAAAATGATAGAAAAAAAGAATTACTATAGATAAATTGCAACTGGTAAAAAATGAAAGGCTCATAAACAAATTAAAATGAATGAAATATTATTATTTGTTAGCACACAAAGGAGAAATTAAAATAAAATATGACACATTACAAAAAAATCGATTGATGTGAAGCTTATTCATAATTGAATATGAAATTTTATAAAATATACTATCAGCTGGGAATAATTGGTTGCCAAGAAACCATACTGAAGTACTACCTCAACCTGTTGTTTATTAACTTAAAACAAAATTAAGTAGGGGAGAAAATACCAAGTAGGCAATTAAGAACCCATTTGGCTTAGCTGGAAAAAATAGCTTTTAAAAAATACTTTAGAAATACTTTTTAAATTGCTGAAATTTATTTAAAAAATAAGCAATTATGTGTTTGGATAAAAGTGTTGTAGCTGAAAAAAAGTTATTGATATGTTTGGCACATAAGTGTTGTTAAGCACCTTTTTAATTAAAAATATTGGAATATCCTCCAAGCTGTTAATATTATAAAAATTGATTACTTTAAGATTTTTCTATCTAAAAAATAAAATAAAGTAAAATAATTTATATTTTAATTCAATATCAATATAAACTTATTATTTAAGTAAATTTTATATACACAAGTTAAAGATGAAATTTTTGTAGTACTTAATTTTTTAAACAAGAAGAAAAGTTGGATTAGTAATAATTTTGCACTAAAAACTAATGAAAAAATAAAAAAATAGTAAAACTTACATTAATGATGCCGGAGAAGAGAACTCAAGCTTTGTCAAGAGAGCGCGAAAAGAAGAGTGTTAAATTGTGGTTTGAATTGAAATAATGAGAAGGGAGAGAGTAGTCAGGGTTACTTTAGTTAAAGATAATTTTGGAAATATAAAAACATATTTAGGGTAAAAAGGTAATTGTTTTGGTCAAACTATAACAACTTTTAAGCTAAAAAATAAAAGTTGGGGGTGCTGGTTTTAATTTATTTTAAACAAGTTTTAACTTTTTTAAGCCATTTTGAAAATTGTCAAATACTTTTATAAGCTAAAAAGAGTTTGAAAACAGATTTAACCATCTTTTAAGCTAAACCAAACATGCTCTAACTCCAAAGTATTTTTAATTAACTTATTAAGTTTTTTTTAATAAAAAATATTTTATCTCACATACTTGAAAAAAGATACTTCATTTAAAAAAGAATGATCTAATTTATGAAATTTAAGAAAATAAAAAAAATTTGATTTTGAAAATAAATGAAAATGAATTATAGTCTTATCGTAATTATGATATTATTCAAGCTTCTAACTTTTGATTTTGAATTTTTGTTACCTTCTTCGCTTAAAAATAGAAAGTACAATACATACAAAGGAGAAAAGCATATAAGGGAATCTGAGGTTATTCCATCTTCCCTTTCAAAGTCAACTTTTTGAAGAGGTTTTCGTCTACTTTCATTATATATTAAGACTTAAAGTCACGTGCGACCCTTTTAAGTTATTCGTATATTTCACTTAAATACTTTAATCTAATTTTGTACCTATTGAACATTTTAAATTTTAATTTTAACACCTGTTTGATACAAAATAAAAATCAGATAAAAGATAGAAGTGTATGTATCTCAAACACAAATACATTTTATATGGACCAATAAAATAATGACACGTGATGATTGATTCCAATAAATATATTTAAATATTTTTAGAATAATATTATTTTTATTACTTATCAAACATAATAAAAATAATAAAACACCACTTATTGTTTTAAAAAATATTTTCGTTCGCATCAAACATACGCATCCTAATCTTCTTTTTTTTATTAATCAATACGCACAAAACACCTTTGTAGGTTGATTTTTTAAGATAGGTCGTTTAGCTCTTTAAAAAAAAGTTTCTTTTTTTTTAGATATAATTGATTTTTTTAGAAAAAAAATTTCGTGTGTATTTTTTTACAAAAGAGGTAGGTCAACAATTTAGTAAACCAAAGATGGTTGATTTTGTTGCAGTTATCAGTTGACTAGTAAACATGAACTCAAAATAGTTGATTTATACAACTTTTTCTTGAATTAATCAATTGATAAAGGATTATCTGTTATGTTTGGAAGGAAAAGGATTAGATCTCCTTTTTCATTTATTGAGTAGAGTATGAGTGAACTTTTTTTATCCAACACAAAAATAGTTCAACACACAACACCACATGTGATAATTTCAGTAGCTATGATTTGGTTGAGACACAAAAAAACCTTTAAGTCGCATTCACAAATATAGCTACGTGAGGTGCTATGGTTAGTTTACACGTGATGTGTATAGCTAAATAATACTTCTTCCGTCCAACTTTATTTGGCATCTGATGACTTGCCATAGGAATTAAGAAACAATAAGGGTATATTTAATAGGAGGTATTAGGAGTAATAATCCATGAATTAGTTGATGATATTAATTAGTACAATGTTAGGTAAAAGTTTTGGACCATGTATAACTAATCTATGGTATTAGTTAATCCCACATGCATGATATTAGCTAATACCTTGGATTAATACCATGGAATTAAATACATAAAGACACAAATATCCCTCAAATTCTTTTATATTTTTTTATTTTATATTTTATATTTTATATTTATAGTTTTGTGCTAGTAAATTTATTTAAATAAATTAACTTACAAATTTTATTTATATGCGAGTTCATATTTTCATAATATAAAAATAAATAAATTTACCATGTCAAATTTTTAAATTTTATTTATTTGAAGTTTCATATTTACATAATACACAAAAAAATATTTTTACATGTCAATTTTTTTATAACTAATTTTATTTGAGTAATTTTATTGGTACAATATAAAGTTTGATGATGTTAGATAGATTCTCAAAATTGAATGACCTCGTAAAATATAAACACTATATTAAAATTACAATTTCTAAATTTTTAAATGTAAATATGGATTGTCTATTTTACAATTGTTTACCATCTTTTCTATTTTAATAATAAATGGTCTATATTTATTAAATTAAAAATTAAAATTTTATTAGTGATAAATTTATTAAAATTATAATTATTTATTCTCAAATAATCCAAGCGAGAAAATAGCAAACATAATGACAAAGTATTATTTTCCTAACTAGTTAGAAATTACAAAAAAAATAATCTACTTTGATCTAATTAAATGAAATAAAAAATCTCATTATAGTTCAAGGGCATAATTGAAATTTTTTTTATAGAATTTTAAACCAAGCATAAAATTAAATGAAAAACAATAAACCAAACATGCGATAAAAAATAATCATAGCATTACTAATCCCTGCATTATTCATTTTTGTACCAAACGACCTCCAAATGATAAAGATAATTTTACTAAATTATCCTTATTTAATATAAGTCATCTAATTTATTAGGATAAATTAAATCTAACTATAACAATTTGTGTCAACTATTAAAACTCCTTGAAGTCTTCACAATCATAAGTGCACAAGACATCTTTCCATTTCTTCATAAGAAATAAAACCCTTCAACTTAAAAAAATAAAAAATTAAAATCTAGGCATGGAACTTTATTTATATTGGAATGGAGGATATGGAGGGATGTATATTAAGCCATTTATTAGGCCTTGAAAGATTAACTTTGACTTATAATATTACAATGTATTGAAAATTTTGATGTAGTATTAAATAAGGATAAAATCAGTAGAAATAGGTAAATTATCCATTAATTTTAGAAAGTGGACAAATATTATTGAACATCCCAAAATAATATAGCGATCAAGTAAAGTTGGACGGAGGGAATAATAAAATATTGTTGGTTCATCAATCATACGAAGGAATAAACTATAAATCCAGAGCAGTAATAAATCATCATGTTGTAAAATAGATGTCCAAATAAATATTTTCTATGTCCATATAATATATTTTGTGGCAACATATATATACACACAATACACATGTGTAAGATGGATTTACACTGCTTTTAATTAGTGTTGTAACTTAAATATCCATGTAAAATACTTGGTGTACAAAGTATATACATGGCAATGCATATCCATTAATGGCCATGTATACACAACTATAAATACCCTTTTCTTGTAACAAAATCTGTAGAGAGAAAAGAAGAACAAAGAGTAAATAAGGAATACTACATGTTCTCTTTTATATCCCTTCTTAGTTTTAATATATTCTCTTCATTTCACGACACGTTATCAGCACGAGACTCCAACCTCCTATGAATAAGTTAAGCTTCCATCTCAGTACCTATACAATCTTATTCCAACTATTCTTATATCTTATAATATATAGATTATAATATTGTCATCATACTTTATTTCTTGAATAACTTATGATAATACTTAAATTTTCATATAAGTATGCTATATTATTATTTATAACTAAGAAGTTCCTTTGGACAAATGGGGTTGAAATAACAAAGAAACATCTATTAGCATGGGAGAAAGTATGTCTACCTAGAACTGCTGGAGATTGTGCATTATGTGATAGAGCTTGTGAGACCACTGATCATTTGTTCTTTTTTTGTGAATTTGCCAAGTACATATGCTCCAAAATTCTGCAATGACAAGTATTACCTTGGCAAGAGGAGTTGAGTTGGGCATGTATTATTGCTAATAGGAAAAGATCCAGAAACACAATCTACAGAATGAGCGTGACAGCAACTGTGTATCATGTATGGATTGAACGAAATCAGAGAATATGCCAAGGCAAAAGCAGTCCCCCTCAACTGACCACAAGGAAGATAGTGCAAAGAGGTTTTCTTTAGAGGATCAATGATTCCTCGACTTGCCGAGCTTAATTTCTATCCCTAGTCTCTAGTCATAGTAGCTCTTTGTTTTGTAGAGAAATGATGAAATTATGGTTAGCTTGCTAGTTGTATGGCTGCTATGACTGAGGAACTTCTTTTTTAAAAAAAAAAAAAGTTCATCAGTTATACGGCATAGCAGCCATACAACTTTATACAACCCAATTTGGGTAATGAAAATGTTTTAATTGCCCACAAAAAACTTGTATATAATCAGTAGTTCCATGATCAAGTAATGTATGGATTTCATACAAGAAAAATGACAAGGAAAAGACATTCCACATGATGTGTCATCAGAGTATCAGGACCCTGAAATTCTACTTCCCATTGCAATGCAAAAAAATCATAATTCATCCTCATATTACTGATTAGCAGAACTGTTACGTTAATAATGAAAGAAGCACAGGGAAGTTTACAAAAGCCAATAGAAGAAAAACCTCAATAATCCGTCAATGGCCCCTGAGGGTATGAATCATCATTGTAGCCAACGAAAAGGTCACTGGAAGTCAGACATCATCCAAAAAGATATACTCCCTCCATTTCAAAAAGAATGTCTACTTTCCTTTTCAGTCCATTTAAAAAAGAATGATATGTAAATTGAAAGCTAGGTCACTGAAAGACACATTACACATAAGAACTAGGCGTAATACATAAATCGGACCCTAAACTTGGCTTCAAATTTAAGTTTGACCTTTAACTTTCATAGTGCACAAGTAGGCACTTTAAATCCAACACTTCAACAAAAAAACACTTTTAACTTCAACACTTCAACAAGTAGGCACAACTAGGTACTTGTGCACTCTGAAAGTTAAAAGTCTTTTTTTGTTTAAGTGTTGGATAGTTAAAGTGCCTACTAGTGCATTATGAAAGTTAAAGTTAAAATTTGAAGCCAAATCTAAGGTCCAATTTATATATTATGCCTACGCACTATCTGCAAATTGAGTTGATCAGCAAGAGATGAATATTGATAATACATATACTCTGTCAAGTGATGATGAAATTCAGCAAAAATAGCAAGTTGAAGCATTCATGACCTGTTTCACCAAGCATTTGAAAGATCTGAAGTGCTTATTTTTCAATAGAAGCACTTATTATAGTTTCACAATAGAATAAGTGTTTCTAAATAGTAACAGAAGTTGTTTCTTAGTTTGAAGCATTAGCGCGAAAAAGTGGGTTCTAAAAATAAGTGCTTTTGAATTTTTTTTTTAAATTACAAAAAGACCCATATCAAAAATAATTGACAACTTAAATGCAAATCCTTTTTTCGTACTTTGACACTTAAAACACATTTTGAAAATATTGGCCAATCATAAACTGCTGATCTCCCACAGAACTTTTTTGAAAAGCACTTTCATTAAGAAAAACTTCTCAAAATAAGCTGAAAACTGCTGAAGGCCTTGGCTTCTTTGACATGACTAATTGCAATAGAACTGCTACTAGTGAACATTTCCAGAATCCGTGCTTGAAAAAACACAGGCTATAAATCTGACGGGTCGCATACTACATCAAAGGTGGAAGTGTCTGGGATGTGAATGATAGGGATGATTAAGAAGATCCTCAATGCCAAAAGAACATAGTAAATAGCTAGCTACGAGGAGCAGGATGTCACCCTCAGGACTAAATTCAGCACAAAGGTGGTCTATTGTAAATTGAGAGGTGACTACACAGGAAATTACTATGTGACAACCATGGAGCCCCTAGAGAGAAGTTTAAAATGTATTTGGCCGTGTGGAAAAAGGCTGCTGACTAGAGACAGATTAGCAAAATGGAGTGTTAGACATGGCCTGTCTTGTTCCCTTTGCACCAACAATGATGAGATGCCGGATCATTTATTCTTCAAATGCCATTATACTCACTACTATCTGGGACAAAATTCTCTTATGGCTAGGTATTCAAAGATCATCCCTGGAATGGAAGGATGAAGGGATGTAGCCTATTGCTCATGTGAAAGGCAACTCAGTGCAAGGTGCTCTTTACCTAAGTTGTGTGGACTCTTCACTTTCGATGATGCATCCAAATGCGCAACCGTTGACATTTTTGAAGAGTCCAACCAACATAGCTCTTTACAGATTATCCATAACATCATGTCTTTACTTGGTGTGGCACAAGAAGAACTTAAAGACTGTTTCAGATGAAAAGTAGAAGCCTTGAAAAACTCAAGAGACTGACTGCTCAAGCAATTCACTGCAGGGGCTCTCTATTTCCTTGTTTGCATTCTAGACGAGCCATGCTTAATTACTATCATTAGGCTAATGTTTTTGAGATTAGAGTTCTTGATGTAATTTTGCTTTCTTTGATCACACTTCACAGTGTTTGGAGATTGTATGTCCAACACTGGGAAATACTTTGTACCTATCAGCTGCTTTAGTAATTTAATCTAGTTACCAAATACATGTTACTGCATCAAAGGTGATTGATCATATATGTATTCTTGATATTATAACAAGGGGATGCCATATATGATAACCATCTAGTAATACAAGTAGAACTGAAAACATTTTACAAGTTGCCTGTGTCTATATAACCTAGTAGAAGTATCTTCAAACAGTTGCAGTTTATTCTATCGACAGACACCTACTTTAACCAATTGGGCAATTACATTTGTGCAGCAGAAATTAAAGCTACTGAAAAGCATAAATTGATTACCAGGCGGTCACCATATTCATCATAAAGGGCTCCAGAGAATGTTCTGAACCTGAACCTGTGTCAACCACCATATCATCTAGACCACTAGCCATATCTCGATCAGCAAGCCTCTTTGGAGTATTCTTGAAACCACTGCAAACAATGAAATGTCTTAACTCATCCTCAATAACCCATAAACTAAAGGGCTTCTTCTTGAATTTGGCATCAGATGTATCCCAAATGCTTTGTTCCGGAAAATGATCACTAGCAACCATATCACTGCAGGTGCATCTTAAGGAACCAAAATCAGATTGATTTGGTGCTCCTTTGCACGCTATACAACCCCCAGTAACAAAGCCTAGAGGAGGCTAAGGCATCCAAAAAGATATACTCCCTCCATTTCAAAAAGAATGTCTACTTTCCTTTTCAGTCCATTTAAAAAAGAATGATCCTTTTCCTTTTCTGGCAACACTTTAATTTCAACTTTTCACATGACATGTTTAAGGCCACAAGATTAAACGACATTTTGGAACATAAGACATTACTTTAATTTAGGACCACAACATTAAAAAGTCTTTGTACTTTCTTAAACTCCATACTAAGTCAAAACTAGGTCATTCTTTTTTAAACGGAAGGAGTAATGTCAACCTATGAGGCATTGTGCTTCATGACTCTGATTTTCTGATTGCCAAATATACCATTCCTTGAGGAATAATAGAGTGCCATATAGAAAATTTCTTTCTAACGAATCCCATGCACAGTTGTTACCTTCTCAAAAAAAAAAAGAAAAGAAAAGAATCCCATGCACCTCCCTACAGTATTTATTTCTACATATTGCATTTTCTTCAGAATTAAATTGTTTTAAAACAAAAAGAAGTACAAGTTTATTAATAAGGTATGAAGAAGGTACAGGAAGTACAAAGCAAAACATCCCAGAACAAACACAAACACCCTGCAACCCTCCTAACAGATCCAAGAAATCCAAAAACAGATGCAGATCAACCAAGCATTTACACCAAATAATATACATTATAAATACATGTTTTCAAAATACGCACAATGGAGTGGTCCTCCATATCTGCTTCAGCTTTCTGGATATTCTTTGGAATTGCCACTGTACAAACAAACCCCTTGTAGTCTGTGGCATCATTGTGCCACAGATGTTTAAGAAAAGTCCTAGCATTGTCCAGATAATCTGCAATGGAAGAAATTTTTTGGCATTGTCCAGATACTCCACAGAACTAAATTGATATATGGATTCCTCGGGTAACTAAGTCACAAGAGAAAAGAGTGACATCTAACAAGACCTTCTATAGCTCTCATAAATCCTCCAGATGCAACTTGGAAATAGCAGAAACATAGTTCACTAAAGGTAGACTTCTTTATATGCATCATGAATTTACATTAAAACCTTAAAGTAATAATATTTTAAGTTACCATAAAAATGAAAGGTCAAACAAAGTAGATTTACTAGAAAAGGATTATTGTAATTGCATTTCATCAAGTTGAGATGAAACTAGAAAAACTTGCAACATCGTTGAACAAGACAAAGATAAAAATTTGATCGTTAACTGGGCAACTATAATTTAAATAACTCTGGCACTCCAAATAATGAAGAAGCAGGCAACGGAAGTAGTCCCATTGACAATTATACAGACTATTATAGGGAAGAAAAAGAAAAGAGCATTTTGAAGGAATGATAACTCTTTGGTACTTCGATTATCACACTATTTTCTTGTAGTTACTGTTTATTTTTCTTCTTTTCCTTCAGAATGCTTTCTCATACTTTCTAAAGTCCATGATTTCTTCATATTATTTCTTTTTTGATCTGCTTAGATATGCTTTTCCTTCAGCAGAGGTTTATCAAAATCAACGTCTCTACCTCCCAAGGTAGGGGGTAAGATATGCATACACTCTATCCTTGTCAGACCCCACTAGTGAGATTACGCAAGGTATGTTATTCTTGTTGTATTTTTGATGTTGATGCAACAAATAGCTAGTTTATCATTTTTGAAGTTGGTTAGTAGGTCCAAGTGTGTCACACAGAAAGTTGATAAGATTGAAGTGTTAGAACATATAATCCTATTCTAACATGAAGGAACCAAATTACTGCAGTTAATAGACAATTGAAGTTTGTGTACTGATACGATTCTTGGGAGGAAAGGAAACTTAGTTTTGAATAGCTCCAGAAACTATTTTATCAAGATTCTCACGACAAAGCGAACAATCCAGCAACTAGTTATTATGAGATATATTTTTCAATAAATTCTAAAAGGATGAAAAGTTTACAGGACAAAAAGAACCAGACCTCTCTTGACGCCAGCAATTCAACTACTACCAACTTCAGATGGTGTCTTAGCCACAATTGACAACGCGTGTAGTCCATTATGCAACTCATCTTGCAGTAAACCGTAAATCATCCTATGCCTCTTAACCAAACTCTTGCCTTCAAATTCCTTAGACACTACTTTTAAATTAAAGTGAGTCTCTCCATCACTGCCTCTAATCCCTGCGTGTCCTGCGTGCTGATGAGATATATCTTCAACTTCTAGTTCAACAGGCCTAAGTTCCTTCTCTAATTTCTCCTTGATTCTCATTCCTCTACTCCTCAAAACACCATTATCAGTAGCATCAACAGTTGCATTGTTTCCACTAACTTCAGCACCAGCAGACTCAACATTTCCATTACCATTAACACCGAGGGACCCGGAAGAAACCTCAGTCGACGAGGCACTTGATAACTCGCTCTGGCCTGTATTAGCAGCTTTCTCAGATTCAACGTACAACTGAAGGGCTTTCTTCTGCATTAACTTCAACATATTCAAAAAACCATTATTCCTAGAAGGAGTTAAGCTTTGTTGCAACCCTAAAAGGACAGCAAAATCAGGGGAAACTTTTACAATCTCTTCTACAGGTCTTCCAGAAAGTCCCTGAACTAATAGAGCAGCAAGACCTTTAGTGAGTACCGAATCAGAATCAGCCTCAAATACAACATTTCTCTCAGAGTCAAAATACGCCCTAACCCAAACCTGTGAAACACAACCCTGAACCTTATTTTCACTAGTCTTGTACTGGGTATCAAGTGGCTTTAAATTCTTGCCGTAAAACAAGAGTTGCTCGTATTTAGCCTTTGGTTGTTCAACTGCTTGAAAAAGCTTGACGATTTCTTGAAGCTTTGGTGGGAGCTCTTCAATGGGTTGGAGAGATGAGGAGGAGGATTCTGAAGAAGCAGCAGCACCTGTTGGGGTTGCAGAAACAGATTTTGTCGAAATTCTTTCAATGGTAATAGATCTAAAGAAGGTTAATTTAGTGGGTGTTGAATGTAAAGAAGAGGATTTTAAGGTTTTGAGGTATGGTGAATTAGGGTGGTGAAGGAGAGGATGAGGGATGTTGGCGGAAGTTGACATGGATGGAAGATGATAGAGCGAGGGAAGCAGAGAAAATCGTGAACTACGGAAGATTCGAGAGAAGTGAAATCCAAGAGATTGAAAAGCTGCCTCGCTGGGCATTAATCCTACATTTTCAGCCAATCAAGACATTAGTGGGTATTTATATTTTTTAGTTATAACTTTTTTTTTTCCTTACATCACATATTTATTTACTAGACTAGAGAAACTAGTAAAATTGCCCGCAAAAGCGAGGTTATCAAAGAGAACAACTAATACAATATTTTATATGATATGTTATAAATTTAATTGAGATAATTAAAGTACTATACTTTGTATTCATGATAATGTGTTTTCAGCACAATAATTTATGTAAATTTGAAGTTCTATCGTGCGCGTGAAAAAAATAGGCGAATTTATGATTAAAAACATATGATATTCTGTGAAATAAAAAAAGGTTGTCAGAATTTAAAACATACGATAAAAAAAGGTTGTCAGAATTTAAAACATACGATATTCCGTTGAACTTCGATGCAAATGTAAATGAGAAGATGAGAGAACTAAAAAAAAAAGTGAGAAAAAGATTAAAAAAAAAAAGGCAACATTCTCCTAAGTCCTAATAAAGAGAGTTAAAGAAATATCCTTTAAGTTTATGTAACATAGCACATTTAGTATGTTTAAAAAAGTTCAAACTCTTTGAGTTAGTCATTAGCCATAACACCATTTGAAGTTGCATCCCCATATATAGTTTTCCCTGTTATGTCCAAAATCTCTTCCTTTTTGAAAAAAAAATTACTAAACTCTTCATGTAAGTCATAAAATTTAGGCTCGAAACAAATGAAAGGGAGCAAGATACCTTTTAGGTTTTTTCTCAATGATTTCTTATAATCTTTTAAAATGAAAAAAATCAGATATTGAAACAACGGAAAATTTTCAAATCTATAGTACTCAAAAAATTTTGACAAAAGAATACAACAAAAGAACAAATGACTTATCTCACTACCATTGTCTATGCAGAAAACGGTAAATAAACATTCACTATATAGATATATTTGAGAGTAATTAAATGTCACAAAGTAGACCATAGCATAAAAAACTTATGTAAACTTACTAAAAGAAAATCTATTTGAAGAATATGTATGCCTGTATAACTCTAATTTGGTCGTTTTCATTTAAGTTGGACACTTTGTCTTTGCCAGGATGATGTTATAACCTCCATTGAACGTGTCAATTTCTTCAACCAACTTTAATGGTTTTACGTTGACTTCACTCCGACAGATGGGAAAATATGCCTCTGAATGTGCATGGTTGTCGAGTAATTGATTGAACGGATGTAAAAGAAATAGTGACTGTTGATTGTTATTTGATGGCATTGTTGTAACACTTTTCAAATAATGTTATATCTTTTAACAGACTTTTGCTGATTTTACTGCTTTTAATTGATCCAGGGGGGTTGTGGGATCCATGGATGGCAATTGTAATTTTCATGATGTAGTAGGATGATGCTATAACCTCCGTTGAATGCGTCAATCTCTTTAACAAACTTGTTAATTACCTTACCAATAGTCATTGATGTATCTGTGACTAATGGTATATGCAAAAGCAAAAATATTAATTACTCTTGGCGAGTGTGATAATGGCTTTATGTTGAAATCCACTCTGACTTGTTTGTAAAACTTGTTTCCAAGAATAACTGTGACTGGTTTTACTTGTTGAAGTATCTGCTCAAGTTTTATGTTAAAACATGTTTATGTAAGGATCTAGAATTTTCAAGCTTATTTATGTTGTTTAAGTCCATCATAGGCCCCCAATGTCAAGCCAAGTTCAAAGGGATTTCCGTTGACCAAGTTCAACACAAGTATCGGTAGAAGGATCAACTTTAAACAAGCATAACTTTTAGCATACTTGGAATTGGTGTCCTACGGCATGTTATATGAAAGCACTTTGAGTTAGCTTCGCAATGCACTTGGTTTCACCTGATTCTGATGTCGGATGAAGGAGTTATGATCGTTTTCATGAGATACTCTTGTGCAGTGGTGTCAAACAGACAGCTTGACGGGCAATGTTGCCTTTGACGAGCTGTTTGGATGGCTTAGGGCTAGAAAGGGTCATTTTTCGCCTAAGGCATGTGACACAGCCAGTGGCACAGACCATGCCATGCCACTGACCATTTGGATGACTCATGGGATGTGCAAGAGAGGCAATGTAGCATCGAAGGGAGTTTTGGCTAAGGGTGGTGCCACGGGCACCTTTGATGGGCCGTGGAGGCTCAGACGGCTCGTGAGCCTGAGTCGTAGGGTGGCCTGGCCATATTTTCGTGCCCAAATATGGTGCAACAGACCACTAAACGGACCGTGAAACATCACACAACCCGTGAAGTGGTCTGTCAAAGTGACGAGACGTGAATTTTTTCTAAGTGTTCCCTACTCCCATTTTTTTCTAAGTACCTTTTGATGGGCACTCCCACGACCCGTGGAGTGCCACACAGCCAGTCAAACTTCCGGTGAGGGCACACTTTGTCAAATTTTCTATCCGTTCACTAATATTATTTTTCGTAAATTTTAATTACTCTAATGACCTTTTTAGACTTCCAATGCCTTCTTAACATCACCAAAAGACCTAAAGCTTATTCCGAAGGATCAAACTCATTATTCTCATCTCAAATACACTCTCAATTCTCTCAAGAGCCTCTACCAAGACCCCAATACCTATTTTAAGGAAACTCAAGAACAAGTTTAGATTCCAAGACCCACTTCCAAGCTTCCATTCTTTCTCAGCTCAATTTCAAGGAACTTAAATTCTAAGGTTTGTGGGTTGATCCTTGATTCCTTCCAATCAAGGAGACCCAAAATTATTTTTCATGGAAACCTACATGGATTTTGCTTACTTTAATTTGGGGTTTTGAATATTATGATTCCTAAAATTCTATTGGTGCATGGGTAGTATTTATTTGATTTATGTTTTCACTTTATTTTCATATTATAAATGTTGATTTTAGATTGAGTCTTAATTACCCATGTCATCCCTCATTGTTCATAGCATATGCATTCATGTACATGAATTATTTTGAGAAATTATGTTATGGGTTAAGCCCAATTTTATTTTATGGTATTATTTTGATAAACTATTGGTTATGACAATATTGTTATCACATAAATGTCTTTGATTTGGTTCTTTGAGCATTTTGGGTGCTTGCACCATTTTGTATATGAATGAGCTATTCCTATGCATGAGTACATTGACTATTAAAATTATCTTTTAGCCTTTGAGCCTAAGAGTGCATTGAAATGGTCTTGGAAGCGATTAACGTCTCTTGAAAGCATGTGTGTGTGTGTGTGTGTGTGTGTATATATATATATATATATATATATGTATGTATGTATGTATGTATGTATGTATTTTTGTGTGTCCCGCAAGGTGAAGTATGGTCTACCCTTGTCAAGTAGATCACCTCTTTACCGATGATGGCATTTCATCAGGATTCTAAGTAATAGCCGCTTGGTCTTACTTATGTCGGTTGAGGTGACAACCCTAATATATATATATATATATATATATATATATATATATATAAAAACAAGTGCATCATTTGCATTCCATGTATCATGACATTCATAGAATCTTATTATATTACATTTTTTAGGTATTCAACTTTTTTGATATTATGTGCCTTGTCATTTAACATTGATATGCAGGTTTTGGTAAGTTACATGCATTTTACCCCGCATACTTCGTACAATCAAATGTATTAACGTATAAATAATGTAGGGACCAAGGACTTTGACCATCTACCATTCGACGTTTAGCTTAGATTCTGAATTTGCTTGTAGTGGTGAGTCTTATCTTTCAAGGACGAACCACCATCCATCTATCTATGCTATCTCTTTTTATTTTTTTATTACTTGAGAGTGAGCCCGAGGTATGTCTTGGCCCCCGACCCATCTATGTAGAGGCATTGTTAGACACCTTATAAACTTCTTTACGATATATGTTATAAGTTATGATTAATTCCATGCTATGTATTTGGTTATCTTTGAGTATTGATATGTGACTTGACCTTATGTTGATGGAAAGATGCTAAGTCCCGAATTGCCCCATAGCGTGAGTCCTACGTACCCGCCCCTTAGTATTTATGTGCTATGTGTTATGTGAACTCATGTTAACCCTTTCCCCGTGACGCCCCCATAGCGTGAGTCCTACTTTGTCATCCCTTAGAACTATGTGTTGATTGTTAATTACATTTTCGAACCGATAATGCGAGTTTTGGTATCTTGAGGCTTTTTTAGGGACTCTCGGGTTCCCATATGCTGTGCACATCTAGGCCCTAGGTCTGGGTCATGACAAAGATGGTATCAGAGCCCTAGGTTTGTACATGATCCTCAGAGTCCAACATGCCGCATCAAGTAGAGTCCTATTTATGGGCGTGAAGTGTACCATGCCTATAAGTGGGATGCTATGACGATGTTCTAGGAATTATCTCTCTTCTTTATGTTTTACATCATGATATGAATAGTTAGTTAGCTTCTTGATCTTGATGGTACCCTTACTCTATTACAGAAGCCTCGTGGTAGACCTGCCAGACCAGCCCCATCTAACGAGGATCAAGCACCTCAAGGGCTTCCGGATGAGCCTGTCACTCATGGTAAGTTCCGTACGGACTTTCCATGCTTGCCCAAGTGGTGACAACTCAGGCTAGGAAGGCTAACCTTCCTCTAGATTCCACTCCGGCTTCTAGAGTGAGAGATTTCACCTGGACGAATCCTTCGGAGTTCTTTGGGTCTAAGGTTGACGGGGATGCTCAGGAGTTCATTGATGAGCTCTCCGAGGTATTGAATGTCATGGGTGTCACTTCTGAGGAGAGGGCTGAGCTAGCTTTCTATCAGTTGAAGGATATAGCACAGGTGTGGTATACTCTGTGGTCTATAGAGAGAGTTTGTAGTTATGCTGTTAATTGGGAAGCGTTCGAGCTTACTTTTCTGGATTATTTCATCCCACTTGAGCTTAGGGAAGCCAAGATAACTAAGTTTATCAACCTCAGGCAGGGTAATATGAGTATGAGGGATTATGCCGTCAAGTTCACTAAGCTCTCTAAGTATGCTCCGACACTTATGGCTGATCCTCGTGCAAGAATGCACAAGTTCGTCTCTGGTGTGGTGGTTTTGGCCGATTCCAACAAGGCCAAGGTTCCAGTGCTCAGATTGCTAATGCTAAGGTTCCTCCTCGTAAGGCACCAGTTGGTGGTGGTCAGGGGTACCTTGTGTATACCAAGTGTAGGAATCACCACACAAGTCCTTGTTGGAAAGAATTGGGTGCTTGCTTCCGGTGTGGTGATAAGAATCACAAAGTTGCCAATTGTCCTAAGAACCTTCAGAAAGGTCAAGGTCAGGTGGCTCAAGGTGGAGAAGGTCAGCCAAGGGTTCCTCAGGGTGTCGCTTCAAGCAACAACATGTGCTACGCTCTTCATGAGCGTCAGGAAGTTGAAAAGGCTCCACATGTTGTGACTGGTGCATTAAAAGTCTTTGATTTTGATGCTTATGCTTTGCTTGATCTGGGTGCAAACTTGTCTTTTGTGACCCCTCTGTTGGCTATTAAATTTAGTTTGACTCCAAAAATTTTGAGGGAGCCTTACTCGGTTTATACCCCTATAGGTGAATCTGTTGTTGCATATAGAGTCTATCATAGTTGTCCTGGTATTCCCGTGTGATCTTGTGGAACTTGAAATGTATGATTTTGATGTGATTCTTAGAATGGATTGGTTGCATGAAGGTAGATGGTGTACTTATTCCCATGTGATATTGTGGAACCTGAAATTTATGATTTTGATGTGATCCTTGGAATGGATTGGTTGCATGCATCATATGCCTCTGTAGATTGTAGAACCTGGAAGGTCAAATTCCAACCTCCTGGTGAGCCCGTCCTTGAATGAAAAGGTAGTGACTCCGCTATTAAAGGTCGATTTATTTCCTACCTCAAAGCTCGGAAGATGATCTCCAAGGGATGTATATAATCACATTGTGAGGGTTAAAGATG
>DF364592.1:11428-34392 GCA_000787875.1 Solanum virginianum | reverse complement strand
CCATTTTCAAGTGTCATTCAAGATCCTTTTTGGCATTGGAATGGTCCCAATATATCATCAATGAAAATAAAAACAAGGAACTCAATTATAGTTGAAATACACCCTTTATCAACTCCCTAAATGAGGCTAGGGCACTGGTTATCCCAAAGGACATCATAAGCGACTCATAGTGCCCACACCTCATCCGAAAAGCTATCTTAGGAATGTCAGAAACTCTGATGTGTAGCTGATAATGTTCGAATCTAAAATCAATTTTGAAAAATATGGCTGCACCGGTCAAAAGTCATTCATTATAGGGAGAGGATACTTGTTCTTTACTATTACTTTGTTCAATTGTTTGTAATCAAATACACATTCTCATAAAACTATCATTTCTCTATCAAACAAAATAGAGCACCCCATGGAGATACACTCATTTGTAATCAATACACATTCTCATAAAACTATCATTTCTCTATCAAACAAAATAGAGCACCCCATGGAGATACACTCCGACATATGATCCCCTAACTCAAGAGATCTTGAAGTTGCTCCTTAAGCTCCTTCAATTTAACCACGTCGTCTGAAACCTTGCCCTAGACATACCTCATCTAATTTAATCTACACCCAAGCAATTTCAAATTAAAAGAAAATTCAATGCTAGCCACACATCTATATCTTAAATCCATTACCTCTAAGCTGGGTCAAATTTCAAACTATGCAATGTATCGAGATGCACAATAACTAAGCACGATATGAACAGAAAGAACAAGAGAAAATTTTCTAACAATCTCTGTAGCCTCCCAAGGATAAGTAATGAACGTCTCTGCACTGATCATTAAGACTCTACTTGACTGGGCTTATACACATGTGAGACCTATGAGCCTAGGGCTCTGATGACAAATTGTCACGACCCAAAATTTAGGCGTGATGACACTTACCTAACCAACCAAGGCGAGTCAGTCTAATACTTACTAATCCAAACGTAACAATAATTGCGAAAGATGAATACCAAACAACAATTATCCCACCTTAAAGTAGAATAATGAAGAACCAAGTAACTTCTTAACACCCAACCACATACCGCAAGACTACAAACCTGCACTCAGAAAAGTCCCACCACAATATATATATATATATATATATATCATATATAGAAAATTACTAGAATGTAGATATAATCATCACTTAGCATCAGACCTCTAAGGGTCACAATCTCACGATTATTTTGCAATACAATAATCCATTACCTTCACAATTACACTATTCAAAAATTCTATGATCAAGCCTATAATAGCATAATTCTCATTATCCCACTTTAAAGTCATAGGGAAAAATTCTATAATGTATCAAGTTCTCGCTAACTCATCAAGTGTCATTAAATCAATACCCAAAACTAATCATGTAAAGACATAAATAAGTCAAATGATATAATGAATAACCAATCTCAACAGCACTCCATATAATCATAACAAGCTAGAGCATCATGGGATGAAATGAATGCCGTGAGATGTAAATGATACTAAATTGAGAGAGGAATCGTTGGTTGAAGTTTGGGGTAAAATTTTGCATAAATATGCAGCTTTTAGGGTTGGGGAACGGTCTACCACATGGCAGAACCTGATTGGCCCACGTCACCTGCCCGTTTCATCATTTTCAGCAATCTCTCGAACTTAAATTCGATGCTCCGACCTCATCCAAAGTTGAAAAAATACAATCCATATATGAAATCTTATCGAAAACAGCATTTCAAACTCAATGGTGTAGTCAAAAATTTCAATGGAGATCGTTTTATGCTAATGTGGGTCCCATTTCCCAAATCAAAATCTACCAATAGGTCAAAACACACTCGGAATCCCCAAGGGACTGAACAAAAGGTCCTCCTAGCCTAAACTCAACGTTTCAGATCCAATGAAAATATCAGAATTTTCAATTGAGGTCTCCTTGACCTAAAATCTGAGAAAACTAATTTAAACTAATTTCGGACTCAGAAACTCAAAATATTCTCAGAAGCTCTAAAAATTGGAGCGAAACAATTTTTAGCGTTAGTTTGACCATATGAAACTGCTGAAATTTTCAGAATTTCATTCTGACCTTTCGAAGCCCGAATGTTGACCAAAGTCAAACTTTCGCTCCGATAACAACTAAAAATGCAACTTCTGACCTAAAATTTTCATTTTAACTCCAAATTGAGTTTTGCAAGTTCTCTTAGACCAGATTCAGCATTTCAGAGCTGATGGAATCGACAAAATCACTACCTCTAAGCTGGGTCAAATTTCAAACTATGCAATGTATCGAGAGAGCTGATGGAATCGACAAAATCACGATCCAAAGCCTTTAAAAACTCTTTTATTTGAAAATCTCAAACTTATCACCATACTTTCAAAATTTGACTTTTACTATTAGCCAATAATGACTCATGACAACTTTTAAGAAGGGCAAAAATAGAAATTTGTCTGAAAATATCAAAAATGACCTTCAGGGTCATTATATATGTGGAGTTTGAATTGCCTGCTCTTGAGTCTGTCCTGGTGGTGAATGTGTTTCCAGAAGTGTTTCCCGAGGACTTGCCCGATATTCCTCCTGAAAAGGAGGTAGACTTTAGCATAGATCTTCTTCTGGATACTCAACCTATCTCTATTCCTCCCTATCGTATGGCACCGATTGAGTTGAAGGAACTGAAGGATTAGTTGAAAGTTTTGTTAGAGAAGGGTTTCATCAGGCCAAGTATATCTCCATGGGGTGCTTCGATATTATTTGAAAGAAAGATGGATCCCTTCGGATGTGTATCGATTATAAGCAACTGAATAAGGTGACCATTAAAAATAAGTATCCATTGCCTAGGATCAATGACCTGTTTGACTAACTTCAAGGGGCTACTCACTTTTCAAAGATTAAACTCGTTTCTGGGTATCATCAGTTAAAGGTTAGAGAATGTGGCATTCCTAAGATGGCCTTTTGAATGAGGTATGGGCATTTTGAGTTTGTTATGATGTCGTTTGGCCTAACTAATGCTCCGGCCATGTTCATGGATCTTATGAATCGGGTGTTCAAGCCTTTCCTTGATAGTTTTATGGTTGTTTTCATTGGCAATATTCTTATCTATTCCCAAAGTGAATGGGAGCATATGGGTCATTTGAGGTAGGTTTTCTAAACCTTGAGAGAGAAGAAGTTGTATACTAAATTTAGCAAGTGTGAGTTTTGGTTAGGTGAGGTTACTTTTGTGGGACATGTGGTGTTCGGTGATAGTATAAAGGTGGATCTGAAGAAGACTGGGGCAGTAAAGAATTGGCCTAGACCATCACTTCTTAAGTTGCTTTTTTGGGATATGTGGAGTCCGGTGATGGTATTAAGGGATCCAAGAAGACCGAGGCAGTAAAGAATTGGCCTAGACCATTGACTCCTTCGGACATTTGAAGCTTCCTTGGGTTAGCGGGCTATTATAGAAGGTTCATTGAGGGGTTCTCATCTATTGCTTCTTTGCTGAATAAATTGACTCAAAAGAAGGCTAAGTAACTTCTTAGGACATTCGAAGCTTCCTTGGGTTAGCGGGCTATTATAGAAGGTTCATTGAGGGGTTCTGATCTATTGCTTCTTTGTTGACTAAATTGACTCAAAAGAAGGCTAAGTTTGTATGGTCGGATGAGTGTGAGAAAAGTTTTTCAACTTTGAAGGATCAACTTATATCGACACCAATTTTGACTATATCCTATGACATGGTCACAAGAGCTTGTAATATGTGTTCACTCAGAAGGACCTTAATTTGAGATAAATAAGATGGTTGGAACTCCTAAAAGATTATGATATCAGTGTTCTATATAGCCTTGGTAAGGCATATGTGGTAACCGATGCTCTTAGTAGGCTATCCATGGGAAGTGTGGCTCATATTGAGGAAAACAAGAGGGAGTTGGCAAGGGATGGCCACAGTTTAGCTAGATTGGATGTTAGAGTGGCCAATTTCAATGATGGTAGTATACATATTCTAAATGGGGCCAAATCCTCGGTGGTTGTTGATGTGAAGGCTAAGCAAGATCTAGACCCATCCTTGGTTGAATTGAAGAAATTGGTTGCCAAAAAGAATATTGAGATTTTCTCCCAAGGGGAAGATGGTGTACTTCGGTATCAAGATCGGTTATGTGTTCCAAATGTGGATAATCTTAGGAAGGTGATCATGAGTGAACCCCATAGCTCTCACTATTCCATTCACCTGGGGTCCACTAAAATGTATCAGAATTTGAAGGAGGTGTATTGGTGGCATGGTATGAAGAGCAATATAGCCAAGTTTGTATCCAAATGCCGAAATTGTCAACAAGTGAAGGTGGAGCATCAAAGGCCCCGTGGATTAGCTCAAGACATTGAGATTCCTACTTGAAAATGGAAAGACGTAAATATAGACTTTGTGGTTAGTTTGCCTCGAACTCGGGAGCAATTTGATTCCATTTGGGTTATCGTCAATCGAATGACTAAATCGACTTATTTCTTACTAGTTAAGACTTCTTTTGGTACTGAAGACTATGCAAAGTTGTACATTCTGTAATTAATACAACCGTTGTATGGTATACCTAGATCTATCATATCGGATTGAGGTACCTAATTTACCTCACATTTTTGGAAATCATTTAAAAAAGGACTTGGTACTAAAGTCAAGTTGAATACTGCCTTTCATCCCCAAACCAATGGACAAGCCGAGAGGACAATTCAAACCTTGAAAGATATGTTGAGGGCTTGTGTGTTGGAGTTCAAAGGTAATTAGGATGACCATCTTCCACTCACCGAGTTTGCTTATAATAATAGCTTCCATGCTTGCATTGGTATGACACTATTTGAGGCCTTGTATAGTAAGAGATGTAGATCTCCAGTAGGATGGTTTGAATTGGGGGGAGCGACTTTGATTGGCCCAGACTTGGTACTGGAGGCTATGGAGAAAGTGAAGTTGATTAGAGAAAGGTTGAAGATGGCACAAAGTCGCCAAAAAGTCCTATTCGGATGCTAGAACGAGGGATCTTGAATTCCAAGTTGGAGATTGGGTGTTTGTGAAAGTCTCACCTATGAAGAGAGTGATGTGTTTTGGCAAAAAAAAGAAGCTAAGTCCTCGGTATCTAGGGCCTTACAAAGTTATTAAATGGATTGGTAATATGGCATATAGAGTGGAGTTACCCCAGATTTGAGCAATAGTCACCTGGTCTTCCATGTATCTATGTTGAGAAAGATAGTTGGGGATCCTAATACTATTGTACCTTTGGAGGACATTGAGGTGGAGGAGAAGTTGTCTTATGAGGAGGTCCTATTAGGAATTTTGGATAGACAAGTGAAATAGCTTCGTGATAAGGATGTGGCTTCAGTGAAGGTACTTTGGAGGAACCAACATATGGAGAATGCTACAACGGAAGCGGAGTTTGACATGATGAAGCGATATCCCCATCTTTTCCCTCAAGCCTAAGGTATTAGGTTCTTTCCTTTTCGTTAGTCCTAATTTTTTCTTTCTTGAGTCTTATGATATTGTATGCTTACATGTGCATTAGAATAGTTTTTATGATGTTTTCAATGGTTTTATTTTGGACGTGAGATTTAATGGCTTTGTAATTTCCAATAATGAAATATGCATGGTATCTTGTGTTTGAAAGTTTCATGTTCTCACCCAACCCGTTCAAGCTTTATTATTGCACATTTGGGGATGAATGTTCCCAAGGGGGAGATGATGTAAGGACCCAAAATTTTTCAAGCTTATTTATATTATTTAAGGCCGTCATGGGCCCCCTATGTCAAGCCATGTTCAAAGGGATTTCTGTTGGCTAAGTTCAACACAAGTACCGGTAGAAGGGTCAACTTTAAACAAGCATAACTTTTAAGACACTTGGAACTGGGTGTCCCATGACATGTCAAATGAAATCCGTTTGAGTTAGCTTAGTAACGCACTTGGTTTCACCTCATTCCAATATTGGATGAAGGAGTTATGATCGTTTTTGTGAGACACTCTTGTGTAGTGATGTCAAACAGACAGCTTGACGGGTAGTGTTGCCTTTAACGGGCCGTTTGGATGGCTAGGTGCTGGAAAGGGCCATTTTTGGCCTAAGGCATATGATACGGCCAGTGGCACGAGCCGTGTACCTTGCCACTAATCGTTTATATGACTCATGGGGTGTGCAAGAGAGGCAAGGTAGCATAGAAGGGAGTTTTAGTTAAGGGTGGTGCCACGGGCACCGTTGACGGGCAACGGAGGCTCAGATGGCTTGTGAACCTGAGTCGTGGGGTGGCTTGGCCACATTTTTGTGCACAAGTGTGGTGCAATGGACCACTAAATGGACCATGAAGCGTCACACGGCCCGTGAACTGGTCCGTCAAAGTGATGAGACGTGAATTTTTTCTAAGTGTTCCCAACTCCCATTTGTTTTTTCTAAGTACCTTTTGACGGGCACTCCACATGACCTATGGAGTGCCATAAGGCTAGTCAAACCTCCATTGAGGGCACACTTTGTCAGATTTTCCATACGTTCACTAATGATAATTTTTGTAAATTTTAATTACTCTAATGACCTTTTTAGACTTCCAATGCCATCTTAACCTTACCAAAAGACCTAAACGTTATTCTAAAGGATCAAACTCATTACTCGCATCTCAAATATATCCTTAGTTCTCTCAAGACCCTCCACCAATACCCTAATACCTAGCATTATATGAGGATTTACTTTGGGTTTATGAAATTATAAGTATGCATGTTCCCTTTTTGAATTATTTATGCGTGAGTGATTACACTATAGATTTTAATATGGATTTATTTATGTTTTCACTTCAATTTCATATTATAAATGTTGATTTTAGATTGAATCTTAATTACCCATGTCATCCCTCATTGTTCATACCATATGCACTCATGTACATGGATTATTTTGAGAAATTATATTATGGGTTAAGCCCAATTTTGTTTTATAGTATTATTTTGATAAAATATTGGTTATGACGATATTATTATCACATATATGTCTTTGATTTGTCTCTTTGAGCATTTTGGGTACTTGCACTATTTTGTATATGAATGGGCTATTTCTATGCATGAGTATATTGACTATGAAATTATGTTTTGGCCTTTGAGTCTAAGAGTACATTGAAATAGTATTAGCAGTAATTAATGTCTCTTGAAAGTGTGTGTGTATATATGTATATATATACATACATACACATATGTATATGTATTCGTGTGGGATGACGAATTAACATCGAAGGAGGGAGGGTTCGCTCTCTTACCTTGAACTATGTGCCTAGCATAGGTTTCCTTTCCGAAATGGAAGTTGTCACGTAAGGAAAGATACCTCTGAAATGGGAGTTGTCCCTTAAGGAGAAGAAATACTTTGATTTGTTTTGTGAAAATCCTATCCAAAATGGGAGTTGTCCCGTAAGGAAGATTACTTCATGCGCAATGGGTGTTGTCCTGTATGGTGAAGTATTGTCTACCCTTGGAAAGTAGACCACATCTTTACTGATAAGGGTATTTTATCAAAATTTCAAGTAATAGCTCACTTGGTCTTACTTATGTCGGTTGAGGTCACATCTCCTATATATATAAGTGCATCATTTGCATATCATACATCATGACTTTCATAGCATCTCGTTATATTATATTCTTTGATATTCAACTCTTTCTATATTATGTGCCCTTGTCATCTAACGTTGGTATGCAGGTTCTTGTCATCTAACATTGATATGTAGGTTTTGGTAAGTTATATGCATTGCACCCCGCATACGTAGTACATTCAAACATACTAACGCATACTCTTGCCTATATGATTTTACCATGTAAGGACCGAGGACCTTGATCATCCACCATTCGACGCTTAGCTTGGATTCTGATTTTGCTTGTAGTGGTGAGTCCTATCTTTCAAGGCCGAACCACCATCTATCTATCTATGCTACCTCTTTCATTGTTTTTGTACTTGAGGGTGAGCCCGGGGTATATCTTGGCCCCCGACCCGTCTATGTAGAGGAATTGTTGGACACCTTGTAAACCTCTTTCCGATATATACTATGAGTTATGATTAAGTCCATGTTATGTAGTTGGTTATCTTTGAGTATTGATATGTGATTTGACCATATGTTGATGGAAAGATGCTAAGTCACGAATTGCCCCATAGCGTGAGTCCTACATACCCGCCCTTTAGTATTTATGTGTTATGTGTTATGTGAACTCATGTAACCCTTTCCTCATGATGATCCCATAGTGTGAGTCCTACTTTCCCATCCCTTAGAACTATGTGTTGATTGTTAATTGCTCTTTCGAACCAATGATGTGAGTTTTGGTATCTTGAGGCTTGTTTGGGGACTCTTGCATTCCCATATGCCATGTCACATCTAGGCCTTAAAATTTGTTCCATAGCGAAATTTGAAAAGTGAATGGGAAAAAATAAAATTTTGGCGAGTGGGATGAAGAGAGGAAAAAGAGAAAGATATGTGGGGATGAGGAAAAGGGGGAGAGGAGTTTTACTGGAAGAAGGAAACGAGGAAGAGGCACAACTAAATAGGGAAGGTTAAAAACTATCATTTTAAGAGACACATTGTTAAGTTTTTTTAAGCAAATAAAATAAAATGGTAAAAAAAGAGTTAAAAAACAATTAAATATAAATAGGTAAAAAGGAATAAATATCAGGGCGCCACGTGGGCAGACTCCCAATCTTCTTATATATATATATGATTGAACAAAAGTTATCTTTTAATTCTTGATATTATTTTTGGTGATTCTTTAACCAAGAAAAGGGTCAAATTCACTTATAGGTTATTTCGTGTGAAGGATAAGTGCAAATAATTTAAGAATAAAATATAGTGATTTTAAAATTGTTGTTTGGTTGGCAATCCCAGATAGCTTATCCATGGACAATAAATAGTATTGGGATAAGTTATCCCTCTTCTTGGGTGGTATATTAATCTCAAGATAACTTATCTCATGATTAGGGTTGTTCATGGTTATGCTTAAAAAATTAAATTGAATCGAAATCCGAACCAAACAGCTTAAAAGAACCAATAGTTGGTTAGATTTGGTTTTTATTTTTGACAATCGATATTATTTAGTTTGGTTTTGGTTTTACTAAAAAAATCGCAAAAATAACCAAATCAAATCGAGAAATTATATACATAAATTTTATAATTATTTATGTATTATTTATAAATGAAATATAAATATTTTATTAAATTTTAAGTCTTTAACTTTACCATTTCTCAAGCCCAATACTTAAATTTTATCCCAACTATTAAAATCTTAAGTTCAAGTGCATAAAAAAGTTTGTAAAATTTTTACAAATTTCATAGTGTATAAGGTCAATTCCTTTTTATACCAACTATTTTCTAAATTACTAAAAATCTCATATTTATTAGGCTTGTTGATACCTTAAAACTCATTTGATACATGTCGAAAAAAAAGGAAATAAATTGATCAGTTATGCTAAAAACGGGGCTGAACTGAAAAATTAAATCCAATAACCAATTAATTATGATATAACGTCGCTGAAAGTAATTTCAGTTGCTATGTATACATAACTTGAATGCTATGTAATATTTCATAACTTGAATGCCATGAAATTTTTCTTAATTTGGTTCCTAGGAAAATTTACCATAATTTGATTTCAATTATGGGTTTTTCATAATTTATAGGAAAATAATTTATATACTTGTGACATATATAAATATCCATACTCCCATGGGGGATAATTGTCAATTTGCTGCATCATCAAGCTCGATCAGATCCATCTCCATTAGGTAATATTTATTTTCTAATTTTCGTCACTTTTTTTTCGGCTCAGCACACCTGCACTAGAAAATTCATATCTTGTTATAGAAATATCGAAATCATGATCCAGTTGATTTTTTAGAAAGTAGACTCATAACACAATATATCCGAAGACTAATGTCAAAATCCTTCTCAATTGTTGAAAATTAATTTTTGATTTTACTTCTCCAAATCTATTTTTTTACAGCTGTATGGAGTCTCATCAAAACGTCCATATCTTGATGTATGAGCGTCCGAGTGGAAAACAACTTGATTCTATAGAAAATAGACTTCAATGTCTACAACATATCTAATACTCCCTCTGTCTCATTTTATGTAGCATCCTTTCTTTTTTGATCCGTTCGAAAAAAAATGTCACCTTAATCTAATTGGAAATAATTTAACCTTAAAATTCTCCTTTTATCCTTAATGAATGATTCTCAACTACACAAATATCTCAGAATGATTTTAGACTACAAGTTTCAAAATTCTTACTTTTTTCTTAAACACCGTGCAAGTCAAAGGGTGCCACATAAAATGGGATGGAGGGAGTATTAAAGTCAAATTTCTTATTAAAAGATCAAAATTATTCTTTTTATAAAGTTATCTACACAATCAACTTTGGTATGACTTTAGACAATGTTCATGGGTTCACTTCTCTATATGTTTGCCGAAGAGCCGCATATTGATTTCTGTATTAATTGAGACTTTTGCCATCATAAACATGGAGAGAAAAACACAAGACTTTTAAGCAAGTAGAATTGTATTCATCATGATATGCGCAAGAGCATATGTCATACTTTTCACCATGTCGATTTGAAGCTTTGCGCTATTGGCACCGTAAGATGCATCACTTTTCTTTTTCGTATAAATTTACAATAGACTAAAAATAATCTCAATATCAAACCAAAAAAATATGAAGAGTAATCCAAAATTGACGAGTAACCACTTGGTACATCTTGATTTGTAATCACAATTTTGACGAGGAGCCATAATTAATGTATATCTAAGCAATTGTGACTTTGGTGATGACCAAAACACTTGATGCATCATTTTTTATGGAATTGTGTATTTAGTGATGAACCGCATTGTATGTCTTATTTTGTAGTTGTAGCTTTAACAATGAACCATATTGTGTGCCTCTTTCTCTGTAGTTGCGGCTTTGGCGATGAATCATATTGTGTGCTTCTTCCTTTGTTGTTTTGTCTTTGGCGAAGAGCCATATTGTATGTTTCTTTCTCTATAGTTGCAGCTTTAATGATGAACCACACTTTGTGTCTCTTCTACTTGAATTTCAACTTTGGAGAGAAAGAGATTTTGGTGTAGTCTTACCTAGTTTTGGAGAGCAACTACTTGATATATCAACTTCATAAATCATACTTCAAAATATGCTCCCATGTTGAAGATAGAGACTCGATTATGACTGTGTTGATCCATAAAAACATTTGAAGTGGCGATGCTTAATAAAGAGATGATGCAAGCTTGATAAAACTTTTAAAATAAGTTGGCAAGTCACTTTTTGACGTCCAATTTCCTTTTTTTTTTACTTAGATTCTTTGTATAGGATGACACATCAATCATTTGTTTTATCATTATTGATGTATAAATACTCTTGCAATTTGTTGAAGAAACAAAATATATTTACTTTATACTTTGATGCAAAATATGTGAGTTTTTTTTCATTTGTCTAGACCACTTATTTTGAGGTTTTTAACCTAATGAATTTATTTTTTGATCCTAAAAATTTAAACTTATGCAGATCAAGAGTAATAACTTATTGATTTAACTCATTTTATGGAGCTTTTAAGACTTTCTCAAATTAGTTGAGCTTCATGACATGCATTTTAGGCTTGTGCATCGAGGGGTATTTGACTGATGAGTTTCAAAACGTAAAGATTTTGGCTTAATTTGGAGAATTCATAATATGGAGACTTAGTTCAAATTTGTCGAACTTTGCTTGAATTTTAAGGAGTATCACGACCTGAAAACTTAGATTGAATTTGACAAGATTCAAGAGTTGAAAACTCAGGTCAAGTTTGATGAGCTTTATGACCTGCATTTTAGGCTCGTTCGAGGAGCATTTGACTTGAATACTTAGCTCGACTTTGATGAGCTTCATTATTGAAGACTTAGCTCAAGTTTGATGAGTTTTATGACCTGCATTTTAGATTTGTGAGTCAAGGAGCATTTTGGCTTGAAGAAAACTCGAATTTGATGAGCTATGTAGTTTGAAGACATTGCTCAAATTTTAAGAGTATTACAACTTAAAGACTTAACTCAAATTTGATGAATTTATGACCTACATTTTACAATCGTCATCAAGGATCATTTTTACCTACATAGACTCTTCAATTTCAATTTTGGATTAAAGGTTGTCCTCATCCTTAATATCATATATATTTTTTTCCTGAGGTTCAAAGTTGAGCAACTCTTGATCTTCATTTGACGATATCAATTCCATCTCGTGAGCATGAGTTGGTAGTTCTTCAAATGTTTTAGGTTTTACACCTTGCATTATGTCATGAAGATTCCAATGCATACCTTAGATACATATTTAGATCCCAGAAGTTTCACTACGATGATCTTTGCAGTTAAGGCTCAAGCTTCTCCAACGATTGATGAAGTCAATAGCTTGCTCATTATTCCTTTTGGCAGACATTGGTTAGCTCTATCATGCTTGCAACATATCTTGTGCTATAAAAATACTTAAGAAATTATTACTCCATCTGCTCCCAACTATCAATAAAACTAGGTTCAAGATCTATGTACTAGTCGAAAATAATTTCTGTGGGTGATCGAACAAATTGCTTAACAAGATAATAATCACATGTTCCAACATTATTGCAAGTTTCGACAAAGTGTGCATGTTATTTTGGATTTTTCTTCTCGTCAAATTGTAGCAATTTAGGAGGTTGATAGCCAGCATGTATCTTTAGGTTATCAATTCTTTGAGAATACGACCTTACATACATGAGCGGAGATTTAGATATGGGCTCTAATTTATCTTAGATAGTCTCCATGATGAAATCTTTCAATTGGTCAACAGAAATTAGGCCTTCAGCAGATACTTGAAACTCCTTGATTGTTATTTATTGTTTTGTGAAAGAATCTCTTTTCTCTTGTGTTTCATGAAGCTCTACACATAATCGAGTAGATTCTCCCTCTTTCATATTCTTTATCATATTTGTCAACTTGGTAATTTGGATGTCTTGACCTTTGATGTACTTTGATAGGTATTCAACTGCTTTTGTCAAATTTAGAAGTTGTTTTTCTATGGTAAAAATTTTGATTACTATCGCTTGCACATTCGTCTTAAATGATGAAAAATATTGTGGAACATCACAAGAATAAAACTAGGATTGAGAAGTTACATAAGGGAAGATCATAACAAATCTAACGCTTAAGACATCCGCATCTTCATGCATGAAGGATTCGTTAGACTGATCAACGATATCGTTCTTGTGATAGTTTTAGTCAATCCAAAGTTTGTTCTTCTAACTCATGATATTTTTTTCTTTTTCTCGAATATACGGAGAGGATATTTCTTCTTTTGGAGAAGACAAATAAAAAACATGAGATGATTTAGGTGGTGCTTGAAGCACTTGTTGTCCCAGGATTTCTGATTTACTCCTTCTAATTTGGGTCACAATCTCCATGGTAATTTTCAAGCCATTTGTGAAGTCAATATCCTAAAAAATATCAGATTTCAAGTCTATGTCCATTGTGGCCATATTGATAATGATGATTTTGTAACTTTGAAGAGATTAGAATTTGGATCCAACAGTTTTTTGCGAATACAAATTCTGAGTTAACTTTTTGGAAGCCGTCTCAGTGTTCTTGAACATTAATTTTTTGTAGAGACGAGATGAAATGTAAAGATTGGTCTCACTGAGCGTACTAATTTGTAAGCGACTAAGTTTTGTTCCTAAAATATTAACAATCAAGAAAAGAAAAATAAAGACAAACAACAATATTCGTATTTCAAGAATTTCTGCGAAGGTTACAATCTTTATAAAATTTAATAAAAAAATATAATCCTCTGATCTTCTCCTCACGATCATTAATTCAAGAGCTTTGCTTTGTTCTTGAATCATAGAAATACTTGTTGAAACTTCACTATGAATGTGGAGCAAACTTTAATCACAATCGCAAAAATATGAAAACTAGCTTACAACTTAGAGACAAAAACTCATTTGTATGTGGAAGACTTGAGGATCACCACTGAAGAACAAAACTTTTCTATGTGTTTCTCTTCTTATTGTTCCTCTTGTTCCCTTTTTTTTTCTTCTGGTCTTATGAAGACCCCTTTATATAGTTGTAAGTTAGGATTTGGGGGTATTTTCTTCAATTAATTTTAGAAGACCTTGGGCTTGAAGAACATGAGTTGGACTTGTCTTGTCAACTTAACAGACTGACCCAAAGATAATCTAGACTTTATTTAAGTCATATAATTTTGACTTAAATATTAATCCAGTCAATAATTTGACTTAGTTAATGTATCATAAATTCAAGATTTAATTCACATTTAATATGGATTGATCAATAAAATTTCATTATTTGCAATCATTATTCTGAGATTATTAATAAAGTAGGTAAAGTGAGGGCAAAATATAAGTATTTTTCTAAAAACTTTACTTGGACTAGTAGAAATGAATCGTCTAATCTTTGGGACATTTACTTACCAAGTATATGAAATACCTTTTCAAGTCTATTGATAGAAAGCAAATTACTCTCAAACTTATTGTCACGCCTCGAGTCTATACTCTAGATGTGACTGGCACTCGGGAACCATTGTTGGTCCTGTAATAATTGTAGATGTTAAGGGCATATTTGTCTCTTTAGAGAAAAATTAGATAATTTTGTTTTTTTTTTAAATAATCAATTTAAGAAAAGGGAAAGATGGACTTAGCCACTCTCACGTGAAAAGAAAGAAATAAAGGGAAAAAAAGAAAAAAGAAAAGCTTTTTTTAAAAGAAAAAAAAAGATGAGATAGGGCTAAAAGCCCAAAATACTTTCAGCAACAACACGCTGCAACAGAGAAAAAAAAACAAGAAAAGAGAGGGTTGCAACTCGCAACATCAAGTGAACGAAGAAGAAGAAGAAACTAAAAGCTATAATTTAAGACTAAGGAGAGAAGTTTAGGAGAAGGTATGCTCATAAACTTATTGATAGATTTAATTTATATTCATGGCTATAGATTGGTGGTTAAGGGTTTAAGAAACATTAAGAGTTAAAGAGATAAGAGATTGTGAAATTATTATAATTAGAAGCAAATCCTTGTTTTATCTTTTGCTACAGCCTTATGGAAGTTCTTAGACTAGGTAATTTACTTTGGGTGTTAAAATTTAGTGATAAGGGATGAGAAATTGCACAACAAGAATAGCTTTATATTATCAAATTTTGGATGAAAAAGATGGTTAAGATAGCAAAAAAAAAAGACGTAATTTTTAGATTATTGCACCAATTGGATTACTCATGGTTTGGGTATTACATTGTATATCATCAAATGGATAGAAAATAGAAAATCTAAAAAAAATAGGATTGAGAATTTCTAAAGTTAGTATGAACTTAGCTTGACCAAAGAAAGTAACGTGAGATTTTATGATATGAATATAGATTGATCGAAGAAAGTCTTACGGATTGCTTGAGGTGACAAGCTTGGTACTTCTATACGAGTACAATGAGTAGTAATCTTAACCCCAATTTGTGTTTTATAAGTTTCATGATTTTTACATGATTTATAAAGTGAATTGCCATTGAATGAATTGAATTTCCATATGGGACAAGTCCTTTTACATGATATGATACCGAAATAGTTATATGTATTTTATAAGACAAGTATAGTGAAATTGAAATGATTATCGTTATTGAAAGGATGTGACGTTTACTTGATATATAAGTACTTTAACATGTGTTTTTCATTAAGTTTTGACATGATATGATTACAAGATTTACATGTTTTGTACTGCTTTGGAAAAGCTTATATGGTTTATAAAGAAAAGTTTTAATAGGAGTAGACCTTGATGAATTCCGTAGCTAATGGCAGGTTCGTTAGAGCTGGTTCACCTTGTATTACCATTTACAGATAAAGCCCTTGCTAGTGAAAAGGTAGAACTAATATACCGTTACCGATACCCCTCAAGGAGGGATTTACTGATATGAAAGTTACAAGTTACCGTCTATTCTTTTAAGAAGATAGACATACCGATTATCGATTACATGATTCATTTTTGGAAACCTCCTGAATATATGCATATGATTCGACATGAAAGTGTTTTACTGAGTTTATTTGCTAATGATGTTGATTTGCTTATATGAGACAACAAGATTGATTATGACTATTGATTTTTGAAAGAGCATTTATTACATGTTCTTGATTATCCTCTACTAGCATATTTTCTAACTTGTCTCTTATTAAAATGGTTGTGATTATTATTATTACTCACTGAGCTAGCGTCAGACTCCTCATTATATATATATATTTCTTTCCAGAGAATACCTGTGATATTAGTGAGGATTTAGTTAGCTAAAGGTAGCAAGTTGATTTTCGTGGTGAGTCCCACACTTGTTCACGTGGGAAACGAGTTATTCATTGTTATGGACTATTTTGTTTTGAATTCTTAGAGTCGCTCCATAGTCATTTCTTTTTTTAGAGCCATGAAAATGTTTTTGTCGTCTTAGATATGTGATGGATTTTGAGTTTCTCCCTGTTGTTAGAGATGAGTTAGTCTTTTGCTTAGAGAATAGACTGAAAAGTTATATGCTATCTTGCTTTGAATAATCTGAAGTTGTGTTGTTGGTTTTGAGACAGGTTAAAATTTTGGATAGGCCTAAAAACAGAGAAAACTCTGCCCAATTTTCTGCAGAATTCTCATAAGGCTTTCTTTTGGGATCTTTTCCTTAACGCCTGGCATGATCCTAAATTGGGTCATGACAAAGAAGGTATCAGAGCCTAGGTTATTCCTATGACTATGGAGCACACATTAGTAGTAGAATCTCAATTATAGTTATGTAGCCGGCCATTTCTATAATCGTGATTTTGCGAGGATGTGATAGGATATTTCTTGTCATTCTTTCTTATTCCTACTTATGTATATCATGTTTAGAGCAATTAGAATCTAACAATATTTATTTTATTTATCAGATGGGTCGCATTCAATTGTCTAATGATAGGGGTACGACAGGTGTTCCTCAAGCACCTAATGACATCTCTACTAGGCTTCCAACTTCTTCAACTAGGGGAAGGGAAGGAGCTCATAGAGCTGATCGAGGTAGGGGTCATAGTGCAACCACAGGAAACTACAATACCACTTCGAGGACTACAAGAGAGGCCACTCCTGAAATGAGTGCAACTCCACCTCCTCCATCACAAGATGATGCTAACTACAACAATACTGACCTCCATACAAAGAGTTATAGAAGGGTTGGTTGACCGAATGGACAGACAAGAGAGGATAGGTCAATATATGGTTGTCTCTGCTCAGAGATAGGCGCTACCTCTGATGCCCTTATAGACTTATGCTTTTGGGAATAAAAAGGTATCATTGTAGGAATTCTTGAAGCTGAAATCACCAAAGTTCATAGGTTCTTACAGTTCAGCTGATACTCAAAGTTTCTTAGATGGAACCTTCAAGGCATTGCGGGCTCTAGGATATTGTAGTGAGAGAGCTGTGGAGCTTTCAGCGTATAAACTAGAGGATATGGGTAGCACATGGTATGAGATCTTATTATTAGGTTAGCCTGCGGGAGCAGCCCCACTGAAATGGGATGAATTCACTAAATTATTTATGGATCACTTCCTTCTTGAAAGTCAGAGACAGAAAATACAAGTCAATTTGAGAGATTAGTACAGACTTCGGATATGGATGTGTCAACTTAAAGCACCAAATTCTGTAAATTGATTAGATATGCTCCTTGCTTAGTGCCAAATGAAGAAGCTAGAGTTCAAAGATTTGTCAATAGATTGGTTGCTTGTCTATACACTGTCGTAGCTCCAAATATGAAGAAGTTGACATATTCAGAGATAGTTGATTTAGCAAGAAAGAATGAAGACAAGGGCCGTGAAGGAGTGGAGCCTTTGATGCCCGAAAAAAGGCCAAGACAGGAGGGATCTTTTGGCAGTGACTATGGTGCAAATCGCAAAGTAGAAAATCAGGGAAGATGACATCAGGGCTCTCAGGCAGGTATGGATATAGTTTCACAATCCACATACAGACCACATCAGGGACAACCATCATCACAGGCACATCGATATTCTAGTCAAATGTATGCCACTACTTTATCCTATCAGACTTGTGGTAGATCATATGCAAGTCAGTATCGTGTTTTAACTGGAGGGTGCTTTTAATATGGTCAGTTGGGGCATTGCCTCAGAGATTGTCCTCTACCTTTGAAAACTCAAACTAAAACTCTACTTAGATGACTGCACCTACTCAGTTGTAAGGCTTCAGGTACTACTAGCACAGAAAACAAAGGTCGAGGTATCGGAGATCGCATTGGTGGAAATCAAGGACAAGGAAATATGGGTTAGAGGGCAGTCAAGAGTTTTTGCACTTATTAGATAAGATGTTCAGGGCTCCAATGCAGTGGTTAGAGGTATTATTTCAGTTTGTTCATTTGATACACATGCTTTGATTGATATAGGATCTACCCACTCCTATGTGTCCTCGTACTTTGCTTTGAGGTTTGCTCGACAGCCAGAGATGCTAAATCATCCTTTCCTTGTTGCTACTCCAGTGGGAGATTATCTGTTTGTTGAATATGTGTACCGTGATTGTCAAATTAGAGTTGAGGGTAGAGATACTCTAGCTAACTTAATTGTACTTGACATGATTGACTTTGATGTATTGATGGGTATGGATTGGTTATCTCCTTGCTATGCTACAGTAGATTGTCATGCAAAAATCGTCAGCTTTGAGATGCCAAATGAGCCTACCTTTATATTAAAGGGAGGTCAAGTTCCAGAAGTCGGTAAGATTATATCTTTTATGAAGGCTCAAAAATTACTCAGTAAAGGTTGCATGGGTCTCTTAGCTATGGTAAGGGACACTAAAGAAGAAACTCTTAGCTTGGAAAAAATACCAGGGGTGAATGAATTTCCTGAGGAATTGCTAGGATTACCTCTTGTATGAGAAATAGACTTTGGTATTGATTTGGCTCCTAACACATTGCCAATATCTATACCTCCATATCACATGGCACCGGCAGAGTTAAAGGAGCTAAAGCAATAATTACAGAATTTTCTAAAAAAGAGCTTTATCCGACCTAGTATATCCCTATGGGGTGTACCAGTATTATTCGTAAAGAAAAAAGATGGATCTTTAAGAATGTGCATCAAGTACATGCAGCTGAATAAGGTAACAATACGTAATAAGTATCCATTATCTCATATAGAGGATCTTGTTGATCAATTGTAGGGAGCTGCCCACTTTTCAAAGATAGATCTTCGATCTGATTAGCATCAACTTCGGATTAGGGAGGAAGATATTTCTAAGACAATTCAGAACTCGATTGGGCACTATGAGTTTCTTGTGATACCTTTCAGACTGACCAATGCTCCAGCTGTATTCATGGACCTAATGAATAGGGTGTTTAGGTCCTTCTTGGACAAGTTTATGATAGTATTTATTGATGATATTCTGATATATTGTCGTACCCAAGAAGAACACAAAAATCATATGACAACTGTGTTACAAACATTGCGAGAACACAAGTTATATGCAAAATTCTGAAAGTGTGAATTTTAGCTAGACTCAGTAGCATTTCTAGGGCATGTTGTATCCAAAGATGGAATTATAATGGATTCCAAAAAAGTAAAAGCCATGCAAAAATGGCCTAGACCTACCACACCTATAAAGATTCGCAGCTTCTTGGGTTTGGCAAGTTATTATAGGTATTTTGTGCAGGATTTTTCCTGAATAGCACCCCTTTGACCAAGCTAACACAGAAAAAGGTGAAGTTTCAGTAGACGGAATAATGTGAGCAGAGCTTTGAAAATTTCAAAACATGTTTGACAACAACACCAATACTAGCCTTACCATCAGGTTTCAGAGGATTCATGGTGTTTTATGATGCTTCTAGGGTGGGCTTAGGATGTGTTCTTATGGAAAAATGGTTGTGTTATCACTTATGCTTCAAAACGGTTGAAGAAGCACAAGCAGAACTATCCTACACATGATTTGGAGATAGCCGCTGTGATATATGCTCTTAAAATTTGGAGACAATATCTATACGGTGAAACTTGTGAGATATATACTGACCATAAGAGCTTGAAGTATATTTTTCAACAAAGAGATCTTAACCTTCGACAATGATAGTGGATGGAGTTACTGAAGGATTATGACTACATTATTCTATATCATCCTAAAAAGCCAATGTTGTGGCCGATGCACTGAGCAGAAAATCTATGGGCAGTTTAGCATATATAACTCCTGAAAAGAGGCAATTAGCGAAAGATATGCATAAAATTGAGGGTGCAAGTGTTGAGCTTAGTGTGGGAAATTCATAGACATTACTAGCTTATGTGCAAGCTAGATCTTCATTAGCGGAGCACATAAAGCTACTCAATATGAGGATGAGTAGCTTTGTAAATATCGAGATGAAGCTATAGCGGGTAAAATTAATAAAATGATTATCGATGGTGATGGTATGCTTTGTTTGGGTGATCAATTATGTGTACCAGACATAGTTGGGCTAAGATGAGTCATTCTCGAGGAAGCTCACAACTCTAAATATACTATATACCCAGGTTCCACAAAATATACCATGATCTAAAGCAGTTGTATTGGTGGGAAGGTATGAAGAAAGATGTTGCTAACTTTGTTCTAGTTGTTTGACATGTTAATAGGTTAAAGTAGAGCATCAGCGAACCACAGGATTACTACAAGAGATCCAAATTCCTGAGTGAAAATAGGAAAGAGTTACTATAGATTTTGTGGTTGGTCTACCACGAACCCTGAGAGGTTATGACTCTATATGGGTGATTAACAAAATCAACACACTTCTTACCAGTAAAGACTACTTTTAGTGGAGTAAGATATGCCCAAATATTTATGAATGAAATTGTTCAACTTCATGGAGTCCCATTATCCATCATCTCTGACAGAGGGTCACAATTCACTTTACGCTTTTGGAGATCTTTTCAAGAAGCACTAGGTACATGACTAGATCTCAGTACTGTATTTCACCCACAGAAGGATGGGCAGTCAGAGCGTACTATACAAATCCTAGAGGATATGTTATGGGCTTACATTCTTGATTTTAGAGGTATTGGGATACCTACTTGCCTTAGTTGAATTTGTTTACAATAATAACTTCCAGTCTAGCATTCAGATGGTTGCATATGAAGCCTTTCATGGTAGGCGATGTCATTTTCCTATAGGGTGGTTTGAGGTTAGAGAGGCTAAGGTGTTAGGACCAGACTTGGTTCAAGAAGCCATGGACAAGGTCAAGTTAATCAGATAGAGGTTGCTAACCACTCAAAGTAGACAAAAGTCATATGCAGATAAGAGGAAAAGAGATTTAGCGTTCGCTATTGTGGATAAAGTTTTCCTACGAGTCTCTCCTATGAAAGGGGTAATGCAATTTGGGAAAAGAGGTAAGTTGAGCCCGAGGTATATAGGACCGTATGAGATACTTAGCCGAATAGGAGGAGTGGCATATCATTTGGAACTCCCTCATGAGATGTCTTTTATCCAACCAGTATTTCATGTCTCTATGCTAAGGAAGTATGTACCAGACTCCTCTCACGTACTTGAAACACCAACTATACAGATTGATGAGAATCTAACGTATGAAGAGGAACCAATGGCTATTATTGATAGACAAGTAAGAAGGCTACGGTCTAAAGAAATTGTATTCTTAAAGGTTTTATGGAGAAATCATACCATTGAGGAAGCTACCTGGGAGTCAGAGAAAGATATACGAGTCAAATACCCCCATTTATTTTAGACTGAAGGTATGTACTTATTTAAATTTGGGGATCGAATTTCTTAGGATGTGGAGAATATAATAACTATAGATGTTAAGAGCATATTTGTCTCTTTAGAGAAGAATTAGATAATTTTGTTTTTTTAAAATAATGAATTTAAGAAAAGGGAAAGATGGGCTTAGCCACTCTCACGTGAAAAGAAGGAAATAAAGGGGGAAAAAAGAAAAAAAAGAAAAGAGAAAAGCTTTTTTAAAAGAAAAAAAAGATGAGATAGGGCTAAAAGCCCCAAATACTTTCAGCAGCAACACGCTACAACAGAGAAAAAAAATAAGAAAAGAGAGGGTTGCAACTTGCAGCATCAAGTGAACGAAGAAGAAGAAGAAATTAAAAGCTATAATTTGAGACTAAGGAGAAAAGTTTAGGAGAAGGTATGTTCATAAACTTATTGATAGATTTAATTTGTATTCATGGCTATAGATCGAAGATTAAGAGTTTAAGAAAAATTAAGAGTTAAAGAGATAAGAGATTGTGAAATTCTTACAATTAGAAGCAAATCCTTGTTTTATCTTTTGCTACAGCCTTACGGAAGTTCTTAGAATAGGTAATTTACTTTAGGTGTTGAAATTTAGTGACAAGGGATGAGAAATTGCACAACAAGAATAGTTTTATATTATCGAATTTTCGATGAACAAGATGGTTAAAATAGCCAAAAAAAAGTAATTTTTAGATTATTGCACCAATTGGATTATTCATGGTTTGGGTATTACATTATATATCATCAAATGGATAGAAAATAGAAAATTCAAAAGAAAAGGGGGATTGAGAATTTCTAAAGTTAGTATGAACTTAGCTTGAACAAAGAAAGTAATGCCAAATTTTATGATATGAATATAGATTGATCGAAGAAAGTCTTACAGATTGCTTGAGGTGACAAGTTTGGTACTTCAACACGAGTGCAGTGAGTAGTAATCTTAACCCAAATTTGTGTTTTATAAGTTTCATGATTTTTACGTGATTTCTAAAGTGAATTGCTATTGAATGACTTGAATTTGCATATGGGACAAGTACTTTTACATGATATCATACCGAAATAGTTATATGTATTTTATAAGACAAGTATTGAAATTGAGGTGATTACTGTTATTGAAGGATGTGACGTTTACTTGATATATAAGTACTTTTACATGTGTTTTTCATTAAGTTTTGACATGATATGATTATAAGATTTACATGTTTTGTACTGCTTTGGAAAATCTTATATGGTTTATAAAGAAAAGTTTTAATGGGAGTAGACCTTGATGAATC
>DF364593.1:0-20220 GCA_000787875.1 Solanum virginianum | reverse complement strand
AGATGTCATGTTCTAGCAAATAATTGGATCGATTATCACATTCTGACATATAACTTATTTGGATATGGGTCCCCTGATAGGACTATTGTTGAATTTGCATTGAGTTTGATGAATATAAAATTGAAATATGGAGCATGAATGTGATTACTATCTTCTTTTCAGTATATTTATGGTCTACTGTGTTCTAGTTGTTTGAAATATATTTCATTTATTGGAGTAGATACATGATACGATTAATGCACTGTTGTTACATATACTAATAACATATAACTTTTGTTCTTTAGTACGGAACATCTTTATGCGACTGTAGAGAGACCTCAACTAGGTGATCAATAATTTTAAAATTCAAAGGTAAGCCAATGTCTTTTAGGCTATTATGGATTCTTTCACTATCTTAATCTTTTAGTTTCTTAGCTGAAACTTTTATTTATTTACTTGTTTGATTTTTGGGTTGCATCCCCATGTGTTAGAGTTGTAATTAGAGTTTTGGTACGACTCTCAGTTTCTAGGAATTGTGTTGTTGTTGACTAGATTTTTTTTTTGAGTTTATGGGAACTCAACTGGTTTGTTATTTAAACTTGCTTCTGTAATTTTAAACTTTTCTGAATTATGCTTGTCCAGTCAGCTGTGTTAGATTATTAGTTCTCCCACGGAAGGGTTAGTGTAGGTGGGACTCACGACCCTTTTGAGATATTCACACACACACATATTAATTTTGATACACGTTTGTTGTGTATGAATATCAAATCTTGTAATAGATTATTATTTTTTAAAATAATGCCAATATAATTAAGTCATTTGGTAAACGGTTATAAATGGAACAATAAAGTATAAGATCCTATGACTAATGGATGTTAACTTTTTTATTACTCACTGTGTACGTATTAGAAATTGTGAAATCAATATTCAACAATATCTATATCTGTTTATAATATAAAACTTGAATATAGATAAGGTGATATCGCGCCTCTCTATGAGCCCCAATTATATTTATCTTCTTTTTTTTTTCTTTTGACTTTTTTCTCATTTTAAAATTAATTTTGATGCATAAAATTAAATTTCACTCTTAAAATCTCTTAATTACATCTCTTAGATGGACCTTTTTCTGTCTTACCTTTAATTCATTGCTTTGTTGTTATTGTATTGTTGGAGTTTCTAGTTTTAACATAATAAAAAAATAAATAAATATAGATAATATAAAAAATATAATATATTGAGTGATTTACGGTGAATGTGTTATAGTAATTTAACCTTAAAGTTAGGAGATATTTAAATTCCACTAAACTTCAAACTCACTGCAAGTTATAGTTGAGTTTCTTTATTAAGGAAATAATAGAAAATTGCTAAAATTGTCATTTAGAAATGTGAGAAAATTCTTTCATTTATATTAAAAAAGTTATAATCCTTCTGAAAGGTCACAACTCTTTTAAAAAATCATGATCCTTCAAAAAATGTATAACCCTTCCATGTAAAAAAAATATTTTCTTTAATATAGTACAATATAAATAAATAAATAATAAAAAGATATAATATAAAATATAGATATTTATTAAATTAGGTGTTGTAAGAAGAAGAAGAATATGAAACTAGTTTTAAAATGTGATAGAACTTCTCCATTTATAACCAATAAAGGGTAGTATGAACAAGTTCGTATTGTGTTTTATAAAGAAGAGTCACAATCTTTCAAAAAATCTACAACCCTTTAAAAGGTAATAAATCATCAAAGAAGTCACAAGTCACTAGAAAAGTCATATTTTTTTTTTTGAAAAAATCACAATCCTTCAAAAAATTACAACTTTTAAAAAAGTCACAATCTCTCAAAGAAAAAAAAAAATTACAACTCTTTGAAATTGTCAATCCTTTGAGAAAATCACAATCATTTAACGTAAAAAGGTATCTCATTCTAATATAATATGATAGAAATAAATATAAAATATAAAAGATATACTATCAGGTGTTTTAAGTTGAATTTAAATTAGAAATTATTTTTAAAGTAGTACAGAAATAAATAGATAGATATAGATATAGACATAATTAATATAGAAAAAGTATATCTATCTCAGGTATTTCAAATGACATAAATCAGGAAACATTCATATATTTGAGTAGAAAAGGGATTAAACAAAAGATCAAAACTTGGACCACTAATTAATAACATTTGTTTAACATGTCAATTCCAATAATTTATAAAACAATTTTAGTTCTTGACAGTGTGTTGCTAAAAGTAGGCGCATGCAAAATGAACCAATTTGCAAAATATTTCTCAAAAATCATCTCCCAAGAAAAAAAATGAAAACTGATGTCCCAAATATGATTAACCATATTCTGAATGATAGAGAACTGATATCATTATATTCTTATAACTTCGGTTTTCAAATCAGGATAAAATAAAACGTTTTGTTATGTTGCAAAGTAAAAAAAAAAAGCATGTGACAATAGAAAATGATATAATATAATAAAGGAAAACAAAAATGGACTGACAATAAACTTAGGGAAAAAATATGTACTTGTAAATCAGAGATACTAACAAACAAAAATTAGACAAAGAACGTCACAAAAATCTATGTATTGTTTTAGAATTTGTTTTGTAATCACGAGCTTGTTTTGCAAAACTTATTTTTAGAAATCACCTGATTTGTATTCGAATTTCGAAATCATTGTTCAATATTGCAGGTTGTGATATTGTATTTTTTTAACTTCAACTCTTTTTTAAACTTCAATGTTGGTTAGAGAAAACAGCTAACAAGCTATATGGTGTGACTAGTTAGTTAAAGAGTTAATTAGAAAAGGTTCAACTGTAACAAATTAGTTTGTTACAGTTTGTTATAGAAATGTGTATGTATAGAGGATTAGACCTCATGCCAAACACACGACTGATTTAATGCAACAGTACCTTCAGATCTCAGTTTTTCCTCTTCTCTTCTTCTCTCATATTTCTCCTATCAATAGCTAACTTGTTAATGTAGCTTACACATTCCATTAATGGAGTTTTCATGGTATCAAAGCTATCGATCATAGTTGACAAAGGACGTGAGCTGTTTGGGTTCACACATTTTTTAGAAGTGAACTAAAAGGAAGCACAAAAGAAGCTTTGATGGAGAATGTTACTGCATCTGAAGCAACAAATGTTGAATCTACACACATATCTAGTTTTTCTTGTAATCGATCACAATCATCCACTATTTCTTCAACCCATAGATACTCCAAGTAGTTCCTTAATTACTCTGCAATTGACAGGATCAGAGAACTATGTTTTGTGAAGTAGGTCATTTAGAAATGGATTAGTTGGTCAAAGTAAACTAGGATTTGTAGATGGAAGGTTTCCCAAGTCTAGATTTGAAGTAGAATTAGATGATCAATGGGAGAGATGCTACACTGTAGTGCTATCATGGACCTCAATGGTGTATGCTTTTGATGCACGCAAAGTGTGGATGGATCTAAAAGAGAGATTTGACACTGCGAATGGATCTAGAATATTTCACCTCTATAGGGAAATTGATACTCTTTGTCAAGGTACAATGTCAGTAGATGATTATTTTTCCAGATTGAGAGATCTCTAGGATGAGCTAGTATGATGCTATCATGCCTTGTCCTAGTTGTTCATGTCCTGAGTCTAAGAAGTTCAGTGAACATAGTGAATATGAGAGATTGTTAAAGTTTCTAATGGGGCTAAATGAGTCTTATCTCAACCTAGGACTCAGATCATTACGATGAATCCTATTCCTACATTGAATAAAACTTATGCTCTACTGGTGGATCAAGGGAGTCAGAAAAGTTTGGTGAATTCAACCTCATTCAACTCAGCATTAATAGAAGGTAATACAATGTAGAACCAAAAGAGTCCTCACTTCAGTGATAGTGCTGGTTCATCCAAGAGTACTCCTACAAGTTCCTACTCAGGTAGTGGTCCTAGTGGAAATCACAGTGGTGGTGCAGGAACATCAAGAGGAACTACAAAGCTAGGAAGAATTTTCTACAATGTGAATAATGTGGTTCCAGAGGTCACTCCAAGGACTAGTGTTACAAAATTGTGGGATATCATACAGACTTTAAATTTAAGAAGAATCCTCCACATTTAGGAGCCTATACAAATCAAGTTGAATTCTCACAAAATTCAGGGCAGGATCATAAGGTGAATGCCAATCGAGGGAAGTGTGAGTCTGGATCACATCCTGGTGCCTTCTTTACTCAAGAGCAATATCAGTAGATTCTATCCTTGCTATCTAAAACTAGTGGTGATAATGGTAAAACTCTATTAACACAAGTAGCTGTGGTTGATGAAGGCAGTTTTCTTAGAGCTTGTCAGAGTAAATATGAAAGTCACGAGTGGATAGTAGACAAAAAGGCTACTCATCACATTACATCTAAGGACGTAGTTGATAAAATAAAAAATGGGATCCACCTACCTAATGTTAAAACTGTTGCAGTGTCTCATTTAGGAAGTACCACTGTTCTTGCAAGTCACACTATATCTAATGTCTTATACTTACCTGACTTTAAGATTAACTTAATGTCAGTGTCAAAGATCACAAAGGAATTACAATGCATGGTTGGTTTCTTTCCCAAATTCTGTATTTTTCAGGATCTCTACATTGGTCAGGTGTGTAATTTTTAGGATCTCTACATTGGTCAGGTTAAGGGGAGGTAAGGAAGAACTTGAACTCTACATACTAAGAGAAGGACCAAATCAAGCTCCAAAATAGTTGGTCAATAATAGTAGAGGTCAAGATCAAATTCAATATACTAATGTTATTTCTGGTACTGAGTTTGTAGATGTCTGACATCAAAGGTTTGGTCATGCTCCTATAGATATAAGGAGACATGGCTGTCTTAGCATACTTGAAAGTAAGGATCACTCTCATTGCACTGTATGTCCATTAGCAAAGAATACTAAACTTCTTTTACCTGTGAGTTCTTATGTACCCAAAGTGTTTTTGAACTATTGCATTGTGACATTTGTAGACCTTACAAAGTGCAACACATAATGGAAAGAACTTTCTTGTAACCATTGTAGATGATTTTAGAAGATATACTTAGGTGTTTCTTATTGCTTCTAAGGCAGATACTTTAGTAGTACTAAAACAGTTTCTAACTCAAGTAAAAAATGTGTTCTCTACAAGTGTCAAAACATTGAGAACTGAAAATGGTTGTGAGTTCGTCAACAATTCTTTCCATGAGTTATTATATGATCTTAGTATTTCTCAAAAAAGCACATGTATATATACACCTCAACAAAATGGTGTGGCGGAAAGAAAACACAGAACTATTTTGGAAATAACTAGATCTATTAGGTTTTAGGCTGCTGTACCACTCAGATATTGGGGTGAGTGTGTGTGTGCACAACTCTATATATCCTAAATTGACTACCCTCTAAGGTCCTTGGTTTCATGACTCCTTATGAAAAATTATATCTGCAACCTCCAAATCTATCATATCTTAAGGTTTTTGGATGTCTATGTTATGCTACTTGTTCTAAAGCTCCTGATAAATTTGCATCGAGGGTCATTCCTGCTGTGTTGATGGGGTATTCCTCTACTAAAAAAGGTTACCCTTACTTGATATTCATACCTATTCTTTCTTAGTCAGTAGGCATGTGGTGTTTTAGGAAAATAGATTCCCTTTTAAGAAAATGAAATCATCTCCTATTCCCATTTTCCAATCGTTGAGTTAGTCCTACCAACTCATGTTATATCACCAACCACATTAAATCCTATGTCAACTCTTGCTACTGAGCCTTCCAATACATCTCCTATAGTTCCTTATTCCAATATACACGAGCAACTAATTCCAATCCCTGCTATATTTGTACCACCTAGAAGGTCAAACAGGTCAACCAGGCCTCCATTATTGGTACAAGACTTTGTAACTAAACCAAAAATCAATGCATGCTTGTATCCCCTAGCCAACCAGATCACATACTCTCACCTATCTTCCTGCTATAGAAAGCATTATAAGCTTATTCAGCTTTATCATAACCTATGTCCTACAAAGAGGCTGTTGCTAACCCTGCCTGGGTTAAGTCCATGCAACTGAAGATTAAAGCATTAGAGAACAATAACACTTGGAGCATAGTAGACTTACCACCCGGTAAAGAACCTATTGAATACAGATGGATCTATAGAATTAAGTATTTGGCCTCAGGACATGCGGAAAGATTTAACTCCAGGCTTGTAACCAAGGGCTTCAATAAAAAAGAAGGATGAACTATGGGGAGACCTTTAGTCCTATGGCAAAGATCATAACAGTCAGGTCTATTATAGCACATGGTTCCCACAACCCTATGAACTATGGGGAGACCTTTAGTCCTATGGCAAAGATCATAACAGTCAGGTCTATTATAGCACTTGCTACCGCCAAGAATTGGTTTGTCTATCAGAGAGATGTCCGCAATGCATTCCTCAATGGTGATTTACTAGAGGAAGTATATATGGATATACTGATGTGCTGCCAAAATACAACACATTTGATGCTTAAAACTTGGAATTTTGTGTGTTCTCAATGCTATGTTAATTGGTTTTATATGTTTTTGTGTTATGTTTGCAGGATTGCAAGTTTGGGCTTGATTTTGGGAAGAAGTACAGAAGTTGCTAATTTTTACTACTATACGAGACCATTTATGGGCTATAGAACATTCTACGGGTCGTGAAATGGTTTCGTGAACAATTCCAGTGAGGGGCTAATTTTCTGAAATTAATTCTACAAATATGCAAATGAGTTGTAGAATGTTTTACGAGTCGTAAAAGATGGTCTGTGCCCTGATGATTAGAGATTGAGACTTTCTGAAGATTCACCCGATGAAATCCCTTTACGGGTCATACACCACTTTATGATTCATAGGGGGGGTGTCGCAGAGTTGAAGTTCAAATTTCTAGCTGCTCTGGACTAGACCCTGATTATGGACTGTGGAATACAATACGACCTGTAAACCTCTTTCATATGGCATGCCGACCAATTATCCAATTTCAGTTAGGACTTGTATTTTATTTTTTATAAATAGGATTTTAGGTTATTTTTCATAAGTTTTAGCCTAGTATTCAGAGAACTCAGTAATTAGAGAGTTGTGAGATTACTTTGGATAGTCTTTGAGAACACTTGTATTTGAATTTCATCTTTAAGCTTGTGATTCTTATTGAAGTTGGATTTGCTTGTTCTTAATTATATTGTGTCAGGGTTCAATTATGTTTTCTCAATCCATAATTCTTGCATCTACACAAAGCATGAGTAGTTAAATCCACAACTAGGGTTGTGGAAACCATGAAGAACTAGCAAAGTAAAATGGATAATTCGTAATTCTTGAAAGGTATGTATGCACATATTAATTAACTCTCTTTATTTTGCATGTTTTCTAGTGGTGGCCAACATTAGAACCTGCCTAGTGTTACTTACTGGACCATGGTAGTAATAAATAGGAAAAGAGATTAATTAACAGGATTCGATTAATATGTTCTTGTCTAATTAACCAAACAAGGACAAAGGGAGGTTGTACTGGGACTAATAGGTAAGGATTAGTAATGCACACTATGGAGATGGGTCAAGTCACGAAGTGAAATTCACCTCTTGCCTTTGACCAAAGGGCTTGGTGAACATAGCTTACTGTCCTGCATGCTACATACTAGAAAATAATTAGGTTATCTGGTGATAATGAATTAGGGAATCATGGGGAACACAAAACCCTAGTTTCTCTCCATATTAATTTCTCTCTTGTGATAGTTAGTTTAGTTTTATTTTCTATTGATTATTGCAAACCCTCCATTTGGGAAAGTAAGCTGGTTAACTACTCGAATTGCATTAATTGAATTTTTTTAAGTCTATGTATTTCCTGTAGGTTCGACCGTAACCTTGGTTAGGTTCTATTTCTTGACAGTGACCGCTTTATCCTTTAAAAGGAGGTGTAGCTTGGGCGACATCAAGATTTTGGTGTCGTATTGCTTCCACGACCTAGGATGCGTAATGATGTTCTAAAAGGCTTGCTTGGTGTCCCTTTAGGTTCCCCTTGCGTCGTGTCATGTCTAGGCCTTAGGCTTGGTTAGTAACAAGTACAACTACCCCTTGGCCCATTTTAGTTGATTAGATGAGAACATATCAATCGAATCTTGTTAATTAATCTCTTTTTCTATTCATTACTACCTTAGTCCAGTAAGTAACACTAAGCGGGTTCTAATGTTGGCCACCACTAGAAAACATGTAAAACAAAGAGAGTTAATTCGTACATGCATACACACCTCCCAAGAATTATGAATTATTCAGTTTTACTTTGCTAGTTCTTCATGGTTCCCACAACCCTAGTTATGGAATTAGCTACTAATGCTTTGTGTAGATGCAAGAATTATGGATTGAGAAAACATAACTGAACACTTACACAATAGAATTAAGAACAAGAAAATTCAACTTCAATAAGAATCACAAGCTTAAAGATGAAATTCAAACACAAGTGTTCTCAAAGACTCTCCAAAGTAATCTCATTATTTTCTCTCTCTAATTACTGAGTTCTCTGAATACTAGGCAAAATCTTATGAAAAATATCTGTGAGTGAATCTATTCCAAGCAAGTATCTACGAGACCTATGTACAAGTCATAAAGTGATCTATGACTCGTAGAAGGTCTCACTTGATAGATGCTTAGAAATTTCAAGTTTGTAAAATACAAGTCCTAACTTAAATAGGATAACTGGTAGGCACGCCATATGAAAGGGGCTTACAGACCGTGTTGCATTCCACAGCCCATAATTGGGGTCTCGTACAAAGCTGCTGAAAATTTGGAGTTCAACTCTATGAAACCCCTCTATGACTTGTAAAGTGGTTTACTATCCATAAAGGAATTTTGTCTGATGAATCTTTAGAAAGTCCCAATCTATAATCCTCAGGGCAAGAACCATCTTCTACAACTTGTAAAACTTTCTACGACTTGTCTGCATGTTCATAGAATCAACTTTAGAAAATCAGCCCCTCACTAGAATTGCTCATGAAATCATTTCATGGCCTATAGAATGTTCTACGACTAGTAAAAGGTCTCGTATAGCAATAAAAATCAATAACTTCTGTATTTCTTCCTAAAATCAAGGCAAAACCTGTAATCCTGCAAACATAATAGAAAAACACATAAAACCAACTAGTATCGCATTGAGAACCCAAGTTTTAAGCATCAAAACTGATGTATTTTGGTAGCACATCAACACCCTCAACTTAAAATTGTTACTTTTCCTAAAGCGATAGACTCAATCTATATAGATAATACAGTAACACACAGACTTCAACCCAATGACATACATCACATAAATCTCAAACTCAGATACCCACACCATCTTTTCAAAACAAAATTAGATATCTAGCAAACCAATACAGACTAGTGCATGTGACAACAAAACTATGACAAGTGAGGTACTACCAACAATGCACAATCACTGAATAAGTCTAATGCTTACAATACAATACAAGTGCCCTCACAGAAAGAAGTCTCATATCTGGCACTCAATGATGTTTTCATGTCTAACCTTGGGACTATACAAAATCACTCACTCTCCCAAAAGATATTTAGGCATCCTTCCTACTACCATAGGCTTGCCCCTATACTCATGACTAAGACCTTTAACTACTTGGACTAGGACCACTTTAGGCCCTTCTAGGCTTGTAGCGTAGGCTCAGGGGGCTTTGGTATGATATTATGGGAACATAGTGACTAAAGCCCCTTCTTGATACTGTGTTTTTCTATTCTTTTGCCCTACCAACTCTGTTATTTTCATCTCATTCTCCCTTCCTCCTATTTCAAGCTTTTCTGGGTGCTTTCTTTTCATTTTTTTTCCAGCTTTTTGCCTTGCTCATACACTTAATTTTTCTTTTTAGCTCATAACTAAGGCATCAGTAATTTTTCTTGTACCCAATTTATGATTTTCCCTTTTTCTCTATATCATTACCTTCCCTTCTTATCTCTGTGGTTTACCCTTACACCAATTACCCTCAACTTAGGCTTTTGGTCTTGTTGAGATGCACAATATTCGTCCTCAGAACCAGGGACACTTTTGGTAGTCACCCTCAACTTAGACTTTTTACCTCAATCAAGGTGCACAATGTGCAAGGAAGGACTGGGGCCAATTTCAGGATTGTACAACTAATAAGGCTTGGTTAATTAGGTATTATCAAAGAATAGGTACATGTTAAGCTCAAATATTAGGAACAATGGATATATTTCAATTTTGATTGGTCATTTAGGCTAAGTTGACTATTAAGAACAACGAGAGCTTAAGACAGGGAGTGCGAACAATGAGAGCTTAAGTTTTCCCAGCCCTGGCAGCAGCTTTGGTCTATGGTCGATCCGTCTTTGAGTTCGGAATAACTCCAAGCTCCTCTACTAATCCGCTCAGAGTCGGGACCAGCTCATCATCGGAGGACTCATCTCTTAGCCTCCTCCATAATGGTAGGATCTCATCACGTTTGGCTTTAGGGGTCATAGTACCTGAAACATGAACATTTACGAACCTTGGTCAGCCTCACAAATCAAAAATTGAAGTGCAAAAATATTTAGCTGAAGTTGCATAAAGGTTCTACAAAAGCATCTTTACGGACCTTAATTAGTACTACGAGCCATAAAGAGCTTTCGTAAAATAGAGGTTTAAATAATTTTTGTCACTGAAAAAGTCTACGAGACCAGGTATGACTTGTAAAGTAATTTACGAGTTCCAGACTGAGTCATAGAGATTTCTGTGAGTGAATCTATTCCAAGCAAGTATCTACGAGACCTATGTACAAGTCATAAAGTGATCTATGACTCGTAGAAGGTCTCACTTGATAGATGCTTAGAAATTTCAAGTTTCTGAAATCTTTTACAATGGGCAACTATGACTTATGGAATGATCCATGGGCCGTAAAAGCCACTCGTCAACCAGAAAACTCAGTTACCTGAGTTTCTAAGCCTATCACAATGGACCCCAAATGACCTTTTCAATAAGTATTCTACTAGCATCAAAGAAAAACACACACCCACACGATTTCCATACCACAACGAATACCCCCATCATGTTCTACAATACTTATACCCCATCGAAAGCGATTAAGCATGTTCACCCTAATATTTCGACCACTTATAATCAATTTCAACAAGATTACATACCTATGTCATCACCTACCAATTCATACACAAAAATCAATTTATCACACATGTAGGTAAATAAATGGGCACCAAAAACTATTCAAAACATGCAATTGAGGCAACGATTCCCAATTCTAGATGTAGACAAATATTCAAACATAGGCAACCCGAATTCAATAATCACATATTAATATCAAACACAGATTTTGTGTCCCAACTACCATTCCCAACATATTTTCCAATTCAATCACAGAAGACAAGGCAAATTAAAGATTTTTGAACCAACAAAAAACTTACCAAGTTATGTGATTAATTTGTAGAAGATGAAGGAGGTGAAGAGGCACTAGACCCTAGGTTGCCGAAAAGTCTCCAGAAAATAGGTGTATGGTTATCATTGATGGTCGGATTCACATGGGGGAGAGGTTTGCTAGGTAATTTTATAAATTAGGTTAGGAATGGGATCAAAATAATTTGACCCCATTATTTATACCTTGACCAGATAAACTAAAATCTAATGGGCCAGAACTCCATAAAACCCCAATTATGGGCCGTAGAGTGTTTTACAGCTCGTGAACCATGATTTCGTAGAACGTTCAAACCTTAGATTTTGGGATTGTGTTTCACGGGCCAGTCTACGAGTCATAAAGTGATCTATGGCTCGTAGAGCCCTCAACACTCTAAAGAATTTTAGGAAACTTATCTGGGGTCTACGAGCCCTATTCACGACCCACAGTTTTATCTATGGATCGTAAATTTGGCTCGTGGACTGGAGAGCATGATTTTTTGCTCACTAGAAATCTCTACAACATGGTGTTGGGTCGTAAAGTATTTTATGATCCGTAGAATCAGTCGTAGAGACTCTTCCATGCTCTGCTCAGCCAAAAATGGCCGACTTAACCCTGTACCTACCTATTCTTCATAGAACACATTGTTACCCTATATACAACTAGCCCAATGTCCAAAATTACAATCAAAATATAATAAAATAAACTACCTATGAGTCCAAAATTGAAAATAAACCTACAACTACACTATCCTAAGGCTGTGGAGCAATGTCCTCAAGAGGAGGTGGGTTCTCATTATCAACATTCTTATTGTTGTTCTTGTTCAGAGCTTCATTGGCCGTGTTGTTGGTATTATCTTAGGCCATTCTTCTCAATGTTCACAACTTGGACAAATTGGTTACTCAGACTTTACCAATTGCCCAGACTTCACTTTTCAAATCACCTAGATACTTCATGGACTGATAGATATTAAAGATGACTTCTTTATCGCTCAATCTGAACTTAAGTTGATCGGCTTCCATATTCACTAGTGGTAGCCCAATGTCTAGGAATGATCTTCCCAAGATGATTGGGACATTGAAGTCCACTTCGCAATCTAGGATCACAAAGTCTGCGGGGAATATAAACTTTTCAACTTTGACCAGCACATTATATAGTATCCCCACAGGCTTCTTCATCGTGCGATCCGCCATCAATAACCACATGCTCGTCAGACTAGGGTCTCCCAATCCAAGCATGTTATAGACCACAAGGGTTATCAAATTAAGCTAGCTCTTAGATCATATAATGCCCTTGTGAACTCCATATATCCCATGGTGCAGGTTATGATGAAAGCACCGGGATCATCTCACTTCTAAACTAAGGACCTCGTAGCAATAGCACTACAATGCTACAACTCTTGGGAGAACTACTAGCTTAAGTGTGTTTCTTATTGACTAGGTCCTTTATGTACTTCGCATACCCTGGCATCTTCTCCAATGCCTCAATGAGAAGGATGTTGATAGAGAGTTGCTTTAGCATGGAGAGAAAGTGCTTGAATTTGCCTTCCTTCTCCCTTTTTTTATTCTCTGAAGGAAATGAGGAGGAGGCCTAAGAATAGGCTTCAACTTCTGTGGTGCATCAGCAGCTTCACTCACCCTTTTCTTACCATGATCATCTCCTATCACCATATCTTTGGTCACAACTATATCCTCTCGAATATCATCCTCATCAACTAGCATGGGACAGTCAATGGTGCTCTTGCCACCCCAATAGTAACCGCCATACACTGCCTCTCATTCTTAGGATTTTGAACTGTATTGCCAGGCATTATAACTCTCTGACACTGGTTAAGCTGAGTCGACACTTGACCAAACTATTGTTCAAGCTGTTTGATAGCCACAGAGTAAAACTTAATTTTCTGATTGATGCTGGAAATTTCATATTTCATACCCTTCAGAGTCTTATCCTGTGTATCAGCTTTCTTCAATAGGTGGTCAAACATCTCCTCAATTCTGAAACTACTTACACCTGTGTCGCAGTTATACGATGGCATATAGGGCTTATTTTTGAATCCTTCTCTATGACCCCAATCTGTATCTCTCTATGGACCTCTATTTCTCTCATAATATCCTCCAGGTCATTACATCATCATATAGTCAATCATATCATATCTTATGCTTTGGACTTCTAATTTCTCAAGAAACCACATCTGGACATTTTATCAAACACTTCGAGGTTAGTCCTGATAGGACCCTTGGGTGTTGGTCCGGAAACCCCCCGTCTGATCAGCAACAAAACACATGTCCTAATCATAATAAGGCTTATCATACATGGGTGCACGTGGAGGTTGATGAACCACTGCATTAACTTGCTCTTGGTTCTACTTCATTATCACCTCCATACCTATGTGAACCTGAGCAAGCTACTGCATGATTTCTTTATTGATCTTTGCTTGCTCCGAACCAACACTGACAATACATGAACTTTTAGTAGATGCTCTGTCTCTCAGTCCCCATGCATGATTAGTCTTGACCACTCTTTCTATCCACTCTATGATCTTTACAAATGGTTGATCCTAGAAAATACCCCCATGATAATGTCAGCACAAGCCTGACTATTCTCATCAAGGTCACAGTAGAAGATCTCCACCAAGGCATTATCAACTATCTTATGGTCTGGGACACTCCTCAAACATTTGGGAAACCACTCCCAAGTAATGCTGATAGAATCACCAGGAAGTTGCTCAAAGTTGTTGATCCTGTCCTTCAACTTGAGCTTTTTTGATCTAGGGAAGTATCTTTCCAAAAAGGCCTTCTGCAATTCTGCCCAACTGGTGATCGAACTTTGCCGGAGCTCAGATAACCATAATGTTACATTGCCTGTAAGAGACAATAGGAAGACAAAAAGTTCCACAACATCTATAGACAAATTCTACGTTCCCATCACACTCTTGCAGATAAATGAAATATTGTGTAGGTGGCTATGAGGATACTCCGATAGTAAGCCCGCAAATAGCCGACAGTTCTGTAGCATCTGAAGTAACCCACTCGAGACAACGAACTTTGTGTCTGCCGATAGTGGTGGCAACATAATAGCTCCAGTACCTCCATAGCCATATGATTCAGCCTGTATTGATTCCACTGGTAACCGTTGGTACTGAAATCCTAAGGCTGTGGAGCAATGTCCTCAAGAGGAGGTGGGTTCTCATTATCAACATTCTTATTGTTGTTCTTGTTCAGAGCTTCATTGGCCGTGTTGTTGGTATTATCTTAGGCCATTCTTCTCAATGTTCTATAGATCTCTGGGTCAAATAGAGTTAAGGGATTTTCTGGACTCCAGGTGTTTGGCATACACTACACTTACACCCTGAAAAAGAATAAAAACAAAAACAAAAAGTAAAATATGGGAAATAAGGATTAACACCCAAATTACTATGAATAACTAAGTCTAGTCATATTATAGGGGCAACGGGACTAAGGGAAAAGCTTGTACAACATCATAATCAAGAGACAAGAGTTAAGCTCACATTATAGACAACAAGAACAATAGAGTCAAGGCTCTTAACATAGATACATAACATATCCAACAACACCTCTAATACATAGATAAGAGTGGAGGCTAAGACAATGCAACCGGGCTCACCCTCATAGTCAAAATAGAAAATAAAGAAGAGTATCTCAATACATAATAAGAGCAATATAGACTAAGGTCCCCGAAATGGAGGACTTACCAACTAGCTTGAGTAGTATCGAACTAGCCACGTGGAGGAGGATGATCAACTTAAGCACTGGTTCCTATATGGTGACTTCATATAGGCATAGAGTATGTGTTAGTACATTTGAATGTACTAAGTATGTAGGATGCAACAAGAATTAGGCATCATAATCAAAATGCATAAGAATAGGCAATAGGCTAATATAACAATATGGCATGTATGATTAATGCATAAGTAAAACATGCTTAGGTAAATTATGCTCATATAGAATATCATATGTGTAGAAGAGACCAAGCTAGATTTGCAAAGTACAAACCCCTTGGTAGGTTAGTGATGATAGCACCCATCACCCTAGAGTGTGAGATACAAAACCATTATCAAGGTTAGTGATGATAGCACCCATCACCCTAGTGTGTAAGGTATAAACCCCTCATCAAGGTTATTCATGATAGCCCTCATCCCCCTAGTGGTTGAGATATTAAACCCCTCAATTGAGTAGTCAAGTAGATCAAAAACCCCTCATCAAGGTTATTCATGATAGCACTCATCACCCTAGTGGTTGAGATATTAAACCCCTCAATTAGGTTACCCATATCGGGCATGGTCTAATGCAATACTTTATATAGCAAATATCATATACATAAGGTCATTACATCATCATATAGTCAATCATATCATATCTTATGCTTTGGACTTCTAATTTCTCAAGAAACCACATCTGGACATTTTATCAAACACTTCGAGGTGTGTAATGCTAGTATAAAACAATGAAATATAGAAATAAAATTATGCAAGAAAATCCATTATAAAACCATCACTCAACACCTTGCAACACCCTCAAGCAATATATATCAAAACCTCTTCTCGAATCTTACAATATATCAAAGATTTTTAGCTCAAAATATAGCCACACAATCACAATTTCTCATAGCTTTAACATAGTGTATAGTGAATTTCATAATAATCAAGACCCATTTGTAAATCAACTTTAAAACCATGCAATTTGAGTAAAAGAAGACTTAGGTATCATAGGTGAAAGAAACCCATATGCCTTAGCTTAGGGATGAACTTGGTGAAGATTAGAGATGGAGACTTGAAGTTTGAAGAAGAACCTTGAAGGAGAATCTTAGCTTAGGATGAGGGTTTGGGACTTGAATTTGGGAGTGAAAATATGACTAAGTGTTTGAGTGAGTATTGAGAAATATTTTGGGTAATATGAGGGTGAAATTTGGCCAAGTATAGGTAAAAAAATATTTGAGAACACTTAGGTCCAAGACTTAGAAGTCTTGGACTAAGTTAAAAATGCGGACCACTTTTTGAACTGTGGCGTGTTGCGAGGGGGGTCGCGGATTCCTCTCTGGAATTTGCACCTTAAAAAATTATAATTGCTAATCTTTCACTCTTAAATTGGGGTTAGACCCCTTTCCCCCTAGTTTTGACCCCCTGAACAAGAATATGAAGTTGGATTTTTGAAATAGCAAATGGATTTTGAGATATTTCAAATTTAAAATTTTAAACATTCTGAGACATACTTTCGGGCATTTTTTGGGGTCGCTTCGGTACTGGAATTAATAGGTAAATGTTAGTAATGCACACTATGGAGATGGGCCAAGTTACATAGTAAAATTCGCCTCTCACCTTTTACCAAAGGGCTTGGTGAACATAACTTACCGTCCTACATGCTACATACTAGAAAAGAATTAGGTTATCCAGTGATACTGAGTTAGGGAATCATAGGGAACCCAAAACCCTAGTTTCTCTCCATATTGATTTCTCTCTTGTGATAGTTTAGTTTTATTTTGTATTGATTATTGCAAAAACCCCTCCTTTGGGAAAGTAAGCTGGTAACCACTCGAATTGCAGTCATTGAATTCTCTTGAGTCTACGTATTCTCTGTGGTTCGACCCTAAGCTTTGTTATGTTTTATTTCTTGATAGTGATCACTTTATCCTCTAAAATGAGGTATAATTTGGGCAACATCAGATATCTAGTGGGTTTGCAGAAAAGGGGAGAGTCACAACGTCTGCAAACTACACAAGTCTCTCTATGAGCTAAAACAAGCACCAAGGCAACTTGAAGCTGACTGAGGCACTGGTACAAATGGGGTTCAAAAAGTCACCATGACTACTCTCTATTCACAAATGTCGTTGGTTAGTTTATGTAGATCTCTTGATAAGTAGCAGCAATCATCAACTATTGTGTGACACCAGACATGAAATACAAAAGAAGTTCATAATGAAGGATCTAGGGGAACTAAAGTTCTTCCTGGGAATTGAGTTCTTAAGGTCTAACAAGGGAATACTAATGTCACAAAGGAAATATGCATTGGAACTAATCTCAAAATTTGGACTATGGAGAGACAAACCTTCCTATACACCACTAGAAATAAAATAAAAAACTAGCATCAGTCAAGTATGATGAACATGTGAACAACAAGGAAGCTGAAGGTAATGAAGCTCTAATAGATCCTATAGTCTATTAAAGGTTAGTTAGGAGAATCTTGTATATCACCATGACAAGGCTTGACCTTGCCTTCTCTGTACAAGCTCTAAGTCAATTTATGCACTATCCTAAATAATAACACATGGAAGCAACACTAAGAGTAGTCAAGTACATCAAAGAAGCTCCTAATTTAGGTCTGTTCATGTCAGCAGAACATACTACAAAACTCACTGCTTACTGTGACTTAGATTAAGGAGCATGCTTAGAAACTAGAAGATTAGTCACAGGCTACCTAGTAAAGTTTGGAGGGGCACTCATCTCTCAGAAATCAAAGAAGGAAGAAACGGTACCTAGGAATTTTGCTGAAGCAGAATTCAGAAGTATAGCTACATGTGCAGTTGTGATAAATTGGTTGATAGGATTGTACATAGAATTAGGTGTTGATGTGGATTTTTATATGAATATGATATGTGACAGCAAGGTTGCTATCCAAATTATAGCCAATCCAATCTTCCATTAAAGGACAAAGCACACAGACATTGACTGTTATTTTGTTAGGGATAAAATTTGTCAAAAAAATCCCAAAAACTGAGCACATAAACACTAAGGATCAGTTGGCTGATTTACTCACAGAAAGCTTGGGAAAGGCACAACATAGTCCGCTACTTAGTCCAATTAGAATGAAGAATGTATTTCAACCATAAGCTTGAGGGAGAGTGTTGGCTAGAGAAAGCAGCTAACAAGCTATATGGTGTGACTAGTTAGTTAGAGTTGTATGAACTAGTTAGAAAAGGTTCAACTACAACAATTTAGTTTGTTATAGAAATGTGTGTATACAGAGGATTAAACCTCATGCCAAAAACATGACTGATTCAATGGAACAGTACCTTTAGATCTCAGTTTTTCTCTTCTCTTTTTCTCTCATATTTCTTCTATCACTAGCTAGCTTGTAAATGTAGCTTACACACTCCATTAATGGAGCTTTCATTCAAAAATTTTGGATTTTAAATGTGAATGTTAATATCACGGTTAGAAAGAAGACAAATTTTTCGATGAATGATTATGATTATGATTTTTGATAAAAGTTCAACAACTTAAATTTTATGTAAATAGGATATTAGTTTGTGTGATGAATGGTTGTGGCTTTTAATGATTAGGCACAAACAACCCTACATAAAAAATTTAAATTAATATAAAGGGTAATAAGGTAATTTAACTTTCTTGTTCATGGTTTTATATATATATATATATATATATATATATATATATATATATATATATATATATATATAAAGACACAATCCTCATCTTCCTTTTTTCATATATATAAACATATATACGTTTTACAATTCCATTCCCACATACACTGCCACTTTAAATAAATCTCTACAATTTAATCTATTAAGTTTATATATTTATACTATTATTTAATGCTAAACAATATATATACATATATCAAAAGCCACAACCATTCATCACACAAACTAATATCCTATTTACATAAAGCAGAATGCACGAGCAAAACTACGAGACAGTCATCACATAGAAATTATCCAAAAAATGATCACACAAATAAGTACTAACGACTAGCATTAAGAATGCTATTTTTTATATTTATATTTAGTACTCTCCTCGAATCCATTTTCGCTATAGTTTAATTTTAAAAATAAGTTTTAAATATGAGAAAAAACATAAGTCACACCTGAAGTTGTACTGAAAAGTAGATTACAGGGTTAAACTATTGGAATGACCTATTGCACACCTGAATTACTTAAAAGTTAATTTATTTCCTACCTGACGCACATAAAATCAGTCACGTGATGGAGAGTGGTTCACACTTGCACCACATCATCACCATGTCACTGCCATGTCAACAATTATGTCAAATTTCAAAAAAAAAAACATCCACATCACCTAAATGGCTTCTTCTTTCTTATACATCATGAACCCATCACCATTGTTGCCATTATAAGCATATTTACATCTCCTCCACCATATATTTCACCACCCACAACTAAATTCACAATCAGAATCTTCTCACAATCAGTACCATCATAAAAACAAAATTGATAACAACCATGATAAATTTGACTAAATTCATCATCAAAATCAAGTCATCACCATTCCCACCATTGAAATTCATCATAATCACAAGCATAAATTTCTAGTAACAACTTCCCTTAAAGTCCTAATTCAGCAACAATTCTCAATTTTGAAATCCTAGTGAAAATATCAAAAAACAAAAATTATCCCGAGCAACACAAAGAGATTGAAGAAATCGATTTCTACCCCCAATCTTATTTTTTATTTTCATAAGCCACAGAAAAAGAAGAATGTTTGCATAGAATAGAAATCCTCAATTTCATTTTTTGCACTCATCAGATCTGTTCCATACTCAATTTTTCTGTTCCTTACATATCCAAAATCTACTTGAAATCATAAACCAAACAATAGAAAAATCAACGAATCTTGTAAGCCTCAATCAACTTCTTCTTCTTCTTGTCTCCGGCAGTAGCAGAGTTGTTGTGTCCTAAGAAAGCTTCTTACCAGATTTGATTTCTCAGCGGGAGCTTTCTTCGCGAGTTTCTTCTCTGCCTTTGGTACCATTGAAGAGAAAAATCAATAAGAAATTGAAAGTCTTTTTTGAGTTTGAACTATGTTTGCATAAGATGAGTGAAGGAGAAGAAAAATTGAGTTATGTGAAGAAGAAGAAGA
>DF364594.1:13481-27786 GCA_000787875.1 Solanum virginianum | reverse complement strand
AGGGAGACCATTTTGGGCTACTGGTAGATGTAGAGTGAGGAGAGTTGACTTTCTGACTCAACACTGAAGAAGTGAAATTCAATGTGTGTACTGCAATGAAAAGACCTAAAGAAGTGGCTGTGATATCTATTTTAGATGTGGAAGATAATTGTCTTTCTGCGATCCCACTTGAGAAAACACTAAGTGTAGACAAATTAGCGATAGTGTTGATGAAGTTCCTAGAGGATGGTATTAGTGGGTATGCAGACACCATGAATGCATAGCAAGGTAGGGGAACTAGGACATTTGTTCCTAGAAAGTTGGACCTAATCCTGCAGAACAGGTCTACACCGCCAGCCAAACCTTCCATTAAGGAGCCTCCAGCTGTGGAGCTCAAGGAGCTGTCCAACACTTAAGGTATGTATTTTTGGGCACTGAAAACACTCTTCCTGTGATTGTGGCTGCAAATCTCTAGGAAAATTATGTGGAGGCACTGTTAGGGGCCTCTAAAAACTCAAGCGAGTTATTGGTTGGACCATTGCAGATATTATAGGGATTCCTCTAGGGATATACACGCACAAGATCAAATTAGAGGATAACTATGTGCCCAGAATTGAGCACCAGTGCAGGTTAAACCCACCCATGCAAGAGGTGGTGGAAAAGGAGATCATTAAGTGGCTGGATATTACACTGATATACCCCATTTCTGATAGCAAGTGGGTCAGTCCAGTGCAGTGTATCCCAAAAAAATGGGCATGACATTGGTAGCTAATGACAAAAATGAGTTGGTCCCATTGAGACCTGTCACTGGATAGTGAGTGTACATGGACTACTGAAAGCTAAATAAATAGACCTTGAATGACCATTTCCCCATACCCTTCATGGACCATATATTAGATAGGTTAGCAGGTAGAGGGTGGTACTACTTTTTGGACAGGTACTCGGGCTACAATCAGATATCCATAACCCTGGAAGATCAAGAGAAGACTACTTTCACTTGCCCGTATGGGACTTTTTCCTTCAAAAAGATGCCCTTTGGATTGTCTAATGCCCCAGCCACCTTCCAGCATTGTATGATGTCGATCTTCTCTGACATAATTGAAGATAACCTCGAGGTATTTATTGATGACTTCTCTATAATGGGTGATTCCTTCGATACATGTCTGGTGAATCTTAGCAGGGCCTTACAGCATTGTGAGGAGGCTAACTTTGTGCTAAATTAGGAGAAATGCCACTTCATGATCAAGAAAGGGATAGTTCTTGGCCATAAGATTTCTGAGAAGGGCATAGAAGTGGATAAGGCGAAGATCGAGGTGATTGAGAAACTACCACCTCCCATCTCTGTGAAGGGTGTCCAGAGTTTCCTTGGGCATGAAGGTTTCTATTGCTGATTTATAAAAGACTTCTCCAAGATTGCACATCCATTGTGCAAGCTATTGGAGAAGGATACCAGTTTGATGATAGCTGCAGGCATGCCTTTGAAACCTTAAAGCAAAAGTTAATTTCTGCACCCCTGGTGGTTGCACCTGACTAGACTGCCCCTTTTGAGGTGATGTGTGATGCAAGCGAAATTGTTGTGGGTGTTGTGCTTGGACAGAAGTGCAACAAGATCTTCCACCCTATCTACTATGCCAACAAGACCCTCAATGATGCTTAAAAGAATTATACAATGACTGAGCAGGAATTGTTAGCCATGGTATATGCATTCGACAAGTTCAGGGCTTACCTATCAGGCACCAAGTCGATAGTGCACACCAACCATGCAGCCTTGAGATACCTCATAACAAAGAAAGATGCTAAGCTAAGGTTGATCAGATGGGTTCTCTTGCTGTAGGAGTTTGACTTTAAGGTCCTAGACAGAAAAGGATCTGAGAACCAAGTAGCAGACCACTTATCCAAATTGGAATATGAGTCAATACTGAAGGATTGGTTAAGCATCGATGATTCTTTTCTCGATGAAAAGGTATTGGCAGCTGTTGACCTTATTCCTTGGTTTGCTGATTTTGCTAACTTTCTGGTGAGCGATATTATGCCAGAGGGCCTTAACCCTCACCAGAGAAAAAAGTTCCTTTTTGATGTGCATAGGTATTTCTTTGTTCCGAACATGTGCTAATGGGGTTATCAGACAGTGCATTCTAAAAGCGAAGATGTTGAGTATCATAGAGGCCTGTCACTTATCCATAGTAGGGGGGGTCATCATGGTGGGGCCATAATGGTGAAGAAGATTCTCCAATATAGGTACTACTGACCCACCATCTATAAAGATGCTCACAACTTGGTACTAGGGTGTGATCAGTGCCAGCAACAAGGCAACATCTCAAAACACCAGGAGTTGCCCATGACCCTAATTCTTGAGGTAGAGATGTTTGACGTTTGGGGCATTGACTTCATAGGCTTATTTGTGAGTTTGTATGGAATGAAGTACATCCTGGTGGCGGTGGACTATGTTTCCAAATAGGTGGAGGCAATTGCATTTCCAAATAATGAGAGTAAGAGTGTTGTCCAGTTTTTGAGGTGAAACATCTTTTCCAGATTTGGGACACCCAGAACTATCATCAGTGACAAGGGTTCTCACTTCTGTAACAAGGTTTTTCGTGCTGCACTACCAAAATATGGATTAAGGTAACACAAAGTAGCCACACCCTATCACCCACAGATTAGTAGACAGGTCGAAGTGTCAAACAGAGAGATCAAAGAGATCATGACCAAATCTGTGAATGCCACTAGGACTGATTGGGTGAGGAAGCTAGATGATGCACTTTGGCCCTATAAGATGGCTTACAAGATATCCATTGGTATGTCTCTATATAAGTTGGTGTTTGGTAAAGCCTATCATTTACTTGTGGAGTTAGAGCACAAGGCACTTTTGGCTTTAAAGAAGCTCAGCAAGAATTAGGAGGAGTCTACTGAGTTGAGACTTGGCCAGCTCAATGAGTTGGATGAGTTTCATCTCTAAGCGTATGAGAGTGCAATGCTATACAAACAGAGGATGAAGATCCAACATAACAAGCATATTGCCAAATGGAGTTTGAAGGCTGGTGACAAAGTGCTTGTATACAACTCTAGATTGAGATTGTTCCCAAGTAAACTCAAGTCAAGGTGGTCTAGCCCGTACATGATTATCCAGGTGTTTCCCCATGGGGAAATTAAACTAGAAGCATAAAATAGGGATCGGTTCAAGGTGAATCGATAGAGAGTGAAATAATACTTGGGTGCAGCAAAAAATACCTCAATGATTGAGGTCTTATTCCTAAACGAAGTCTGAGTAGTCAAGGATTATGTGACGTGCCACAACGTTAAATCAGGCGCTTCATGGGAGGCAACCCATATATTGTACTAGTATATAAAAATAAAAAAATTTTAAAAATGTTAATTTGTATGTCATGCATAGCACATATGATGGAAGACATATCTTGAGGATGAAATGCACCCCTTGTGTTAAGCCAAAAAAATTTGCCAAGTGTTGCCACATGGCCCACATATATGTGTGATGCAAGCGAAATTGTTGAGGATGAAATGCACCCCTTGTGTTAAGCCAAAAAAATTTGCCAAGTGTTGCCACATGGCCCACATATATGAGCCGTGTCATACCTAACGGCTCGTGGGAGGAGTCATCTGATGGTTGTGTATGACATATGCAAGCACGCCGATAATGCTAAGGGTAGTCTCACGAGCCACTTACATGGCTCGTCAACCATTACACGACCCGTGTAGATCCTTGTGTGGCACATGCGCATGGGCTCAAGGAGATTTTACTGCATAATTCATCAAGTGTTGCCACACGGGGTATATACACGGCCTCTGATAGTGTAAATGGCTCGTGGATGGTGTTATTACGTGCACGTGTGCCAGGTGAGTCAAATAAGCATAAAGTATCGCACCACGGTACATCTAATAGTCTGTGACATGTTTCATGACCCGTTTGGTGGCCCGTGAAGGTGCCATCGTCCAACCCACATCTAGGTAAGTGAGAATTTCTTTAAGGCAAGTGGGACAGATGGTCCAAATGGATTATGACACGCATCATAGGTCGTGAGGTCGTCCATGTGGTAAGCGCTGACCGGTCAAACATGGTTGACCAAGACTTTTTAAAACCCTTTCCTTTGTCTCACCAACTCATTCCCAAATTTCCCATTCTCTCTCTATCTCACGGCTCCCTCTCCTCTTCTCACACCTTCTCTCTTAAAACCCCAACAAATTACTATCTTCTTTGTGATGATTCGTGAGTCTATTTCACGACTCATAGCTTCATTTAAGTGTAGACTCTACTTTTTAAAGCAAGTCTTCCTCTCTATTGTTGCTCATCAAGTAAGAACTTACTTTCTCTATCTTCATATGTAGATTTTGGTGCTTGCATATGTAGATTTTGGTTCAAAAGTGTTTCTTTCTTAGTTTAATGCATCATAATACTTATTCTTGATGTCGAGTGTGCATATGGTGGTGAAAACCACCATTGTTGAAGTTCTTAAGGTCTTAACCATGAAAGTGAAGATTTTGGTTGATTTTGACATAAGTTTTGGCGAAATTGCCTTGTATATGCTATTGTGTTGATTTAATCATGATTAAGTGGGGTGACATTACATGAACTTATGTGTATGTGCATGATGAGTTGAAAATTGGTCAAAGGGGGGTCGAATGACCATTTTCACAGACCGTGTCATGGTTCACGAACCGTCTAACGAGCTTATGACGTGCCGTCAGTCAACCATATGACCAAGTGCACCTGGATGAGCCCTTTCACAGACTGTATCTCGTTACACGGGTTGTGTAGAGTGCTATTGACCCTATTCCACCTGCATAACTTTACTTAGGTTGATTTTAATATTAATCCACATATTTTCTGTAAGTGCACTGGCCCTATGATAGACCGGGTGACGCTACTCTTAAGGATTATTGTCACTTTTATGGAACAAGGGAAATCTGAGTACCTATTAGTGCATCAACCTGCTTATGCAATAATTTCTAACGAGTTGTATTCACTTATGGCACTTGCAGGTACTAAGGTCCATGCCACAGGCTAGCCCGATGAAATGACAGGGACGAGCCTGTGTCATATCTCCATGATTCCCCAACTGTATCATCTAGCCATAAACTGGGGATGACTCAGGCGATGACTCCTCTAGTGGGTCTGAGGTTCGGTATATAGGCAATGTGTCCTCTCACTCCCCTCATACTACATGGGCCTATGCATCAGGCCCATGCAAAGCCCCCCAGTCTGATGAGGGGGTTCTTTCCATGGGAGTTGAGGAGGAGGCAGATGCCCTAGAATAGGAGGAGAATACTTCAGACCAAGAAGAATAGGTGAAAACTCCAGAGGCTATGTTTCATGACACTAAGGGGTAGGGAAAGGAGATTGAACTCTAAGAAAGTGATGATAAAGCTATACAATTTGCAGTCTCCCGGACGACGGATCCCGAAATCACCAGGGCACTGATTATATTTCTCGGGGGTCAGTGGACAGTTCCAAGAGCTAAGCATATTTATATTAATAGTCATACAAAAGGTTCTGGAGGTTTCTAATGGCGGTTGATCATCTCGGAGGTTCGGGTCCTCACGAACCAACTTGATGGCGTTCCAGAAATCAGAGATACTTTTGAATCACACAAGTTTAATTGGCTGGCGCAACCACTTGGGTACTGTAGGCCATCAATGGTTGAGGAGTTCTACTCTAACTATGCTGCTAGTCTACTGAACTCCATAGAGGGTACCCAGCTTAAGAAGGTGAAGTGACAGATCGCACTTTGTATGTCTTTGCAGTCACATGTGATGCTGCAGGGTACACGAGTGAATATTTCAGAAACACCATCAACCGCTTCCTATTTGGATATATTATTAAGCTCCTCTAGATGGCTAATTCATGGAAAGACACTTGCAGATTATGGATGAGGGGCGGATGTCTGACTCAGCATCTCGAGCTTAACTATTGGGATGGATTGCCGAATGAGTTGTCATTGAGGGGGCGGTAGCATCTTGGGTTACAAATCCCAAGTATCCTAGCGCCAAAGCATCTCTGACATTTGCTGCAAACTTCTGGTGGTCGGTGATGCGGGCCAGGCTGAGGCCTACAGTTAACGACAATCTACTCCAACCTTCACATATCTCTCTGATAGCATGCCTGATGTCCAAATATGAAATCAACATAGGATGAATCATTACCTTAGAGATGTGGGACCAGGCCTTATTTGAGAGAGCTGGCATGCCTTTCCCATGTTTGGTTTGTGGCCTTTTCAAACAGGATGGTATTCCTAGTACTCACTTTTTGGACAAGAAATTAGCTCCCAAGTGTGTGGCAAACATTGCCCTAATTAAGGATGTCAAAAACCCTCTTATGAAGAGTAGAACTCATTCCCTGGGGGGCTCGACAAACTTCCCCTCAGCACCTCCACAATAACCCTTACTATTTGAGGACTACACTACTGCCCCACCATCAGGCACGACTTCTAAGTGGCTCGAGGGTAGTGCTGTAGCTCTTCCAGTACAGTAAGAGTATGCATATGTGCCCTATAAGTTCTTGGCCAGAATGGTGGCTGGCCAGTGGCAAACACATCGAAGTTCTTCTGAGCAGAATCACCACTTTGTAGAGCGAAGTTACCACTTTGGAGAGATACTTCCATAACATGTTTGGGAGTATGTCTGAGGACTAAATAAAAAACCTAGTTCAAATGGTAAATGATATGAAGGCCCAGATTACTCAGCTGACTACACAGTACCAAGCCCCCGCACCAGGCTCAACTCCAGAATCTTGGATGAGCCTGTTCAATGCTCCAGTGGCTCTTGTTCTGGATGAGATATAGGGCATTTCACTTGCCCCATCTGATGTACCTGCGCCACTTACTGATCAGCTCAGGAGGAAGGACAAGGGTAAGAGACATGACTATCGAAGTAGTCCTTCCCGTGACCCACAGAAAGAAGAAAAGCGGTAGATGTGCAACCCCTCTAGGGCCCAACGCCGAGCAGCAATCAAACAGAAGGAACGAGAGCAGCTAGCAAGAGAAGCGAAAAAGGTAGGAGCCTCCGGTAGCACCTTTAGACCTGTTGCTACATATGTTGATAGAGACCCCCTAGGAGGGTCTGGTCCCACCAACACTGCTGATGCCTAGGGCATCCCAGGTTTATTCTATCCCCTATCTATTAGTTTATTTGTGTTATGATGTAGTGAGGACACTATACTATCATTTTGGAGGGGGTGGAGCATCCTACCACTTGAGAGTTTTTCTTGCGATGTTTCTTTTCTCTCAAGTGCATTATCTAGTAAAACTGGCATGTTTAGGTCGTACTATTTGTGTAAATACAAGTGTTTATAGAAGTCTAGGATAACCCTTGTGTTAATCTTTTTGTGATGTCGCATGTTGACAATGTTAAGGTTATATATGCTTGCATCTCATCCTGACTAACTCATCTAATTGCTGGTAGGTATTGTGTGTGTATGGTTGGCATTCTGACGAATGAAGCATGTCTATGTGATTTAGTACTAATTAGTGTAGAAGATATGCCATATGTGCGTGAGCTAATTGCATAATTCAGTCGACGCACTTATGAGATAGAACTTGACTGATTAGTCCCACAAAAATAATTGAATGACTGGATTAGGATGTGATCTTAGGCCGTTGTTTTTGACTAATCACTTAGCCAAATATTGACCAACCAAATGAAATTGTCCCTCTTGAACCAAAAGTTGAGCCTAAATGGACCCTTTCTTTGAAATCACCCAAATTCACTTCCCTAATCTATCAGTTGACCTTTGTTTTGGCCCTGGTCTCTCCAAGGATATTATGAACCTCTGCTTAGGTCAAAAGCCTAAGTTGAGGGTTGCTTATGTTGGCCCTGGTCCCGTAGAAAGATATTGTGAACCTTGATCCAAGCCAAAGGCTTAAGTTGAGGGTGGCTAGTGTAGGGAAAACAGAAAAATGAGTGTCGAAAAATAATAAAGTGATAAAAGGAGAAAAAAATGGGTTGTGACAATGAGCAAAAATAATGAGCAAAAAAGAAAAGAATAAAAATGAGTAAATAAGCACGGAAATCACTTCCCGTACTATAGAATGTTGGAGAAATGTGGTAATAAATGTTGGCGACCAAAATGCAAATGGCTGAGTCAAAATAAGTGTCTAGGACAGGATTTTTAGTCACTTGAATCCTAAATGTACCAAGCCCGAGCCCAAGCCTATGCTACAAGCCGCAAAAGTCCTAATGTGATCCTAAAAAGATCTTTCAAAAGTCAAGGCGGTAAAAATAAGGGAAAGTTTATGATCGATACGTGTGTGTCCATTGAAAGTTATTTCTGAGAGTGAGTGACTACATTCCAATCTCTATTTTACATGCTTATGTTGTTAGTGAGACTTCTTTGTAGTGAGGGCACTATCTTTTGCATTAATTGGTTGCTAACTCAACTGGGGTGTCTTTATTCCTGATCATATACGATTGAGACTTCTTTGTAGTGAGGGCACTATCTTTTGCATTAATTGGTTGCTAACTCAACTGGGGTGTCTTTATTCCTGATCATATGTGGATTGACCATGCATGCATGATGTGTGCCTTAATATTTATGGGTCTGTTTGGGGTGTGAGCACATTCTTAAACTTGTTATCGGGTCATATGTGTCAAAAATTGTGGGGCGATCCATAGTCTGAGTGAGCACTTGTATTTATGCATTGTTTGACTAAGTCATTGTTGCTTGAGGACAAGCAATCATTCTAAGTTGAGGGTCTTGATGAGTCATATAAATACGACTTTTTTAACTTTTTAAACAAAGGATTGTTGCATATTCTCAAGCAAATTTGTTATTTTGATTTTCGTTTTTGTTATTTTTCAGGAAAAATGGCTAAGGCATGGAGAAATAGGTGAATTATAGGAAAAAAGATGAAAAAGAGCTCAGGGATGAGCATAAGGAGAAAAACATTGAACCAAGTGAGGGCACATGGGTGCCTACATAGATCATTTACCATCACACGGCCCATGAGGCTCACCGTGGCCTCATACTTGGGGCGTGGCACAAGAGCAAAAAATAAACTTCCCAGGAAAGCTCTACGACACACTACACGATCCGTGAAGCGTAAGATGGGTAGTGGAAGGGCTCGTCAAAGTGGCGTGATTGAGCCACTACCGTCGAAAGTTGAAGAATGGGAGCTAAGTGGTGTGTGACGGGATGTGTCACAGGCCGTGTGACCAACCACAGTTTGTGACTTGGCTCGTGACATCAAGTGGAGCTGGAAAAATATTGAAAGAATGGCAGACGATACGTTTCACGGACCGTCAACATCCACAAGGACCATTGATGGAGAGTGATGTAGTGGTGCAAGTTTTTGGAGGCCAGTATAGCCATACAAACTGTTTGATGGTTCGTCTAACGTCACACGGGTTGTGTGGTAGACCGTGCTCATGCCGACATGATTTTTCCTATTTTAAATCTAATTAGGTTTTCTTTGTATATAAATAATATTTTTATTTCACATTTAGGGAGTCTTGGACGGCTAGAGATAGAAAACACTGATTTCCTGGGGATTCCACAAAACCTTGGGATTTTTCTTATCTTGTTCAATGATAGGCGAATATGGGGTAAATCTTTGGATTGATTGGCGTATATATAGTAGTAATTTTTATTATAATTTCTTCCTTGATGAGTTGATGCATTATGGTAAGCCTTTATTCATTACATGCCCGAAAGGGATATTTTGATTAGGAAAAGAGTTCTACGATGAAAATTCAGGATTTTTAACCTAGTTTAAGTACTTGAGATTGAAAGGTGAGAGTATTCCGGGATTGACAACAAGGGTTAGCAGGTATACATTCTGAGATTGAAAGGTGATGAGTGATATGCATCTAAGAAAGACCGAGAGGTGATTAGATGTTATATAACTTGTTAGATTTTATATACAAAATCATGAATGAGTTTAACACTATATTTGGCTATCATATTAGATGTCATGGGGAACACAATCGCATAAATTGTTTGAAATCTAGTAGTCCTTGTACTCATTTATTACTTTATTTTAATAACTTAGTTTTGAAAAACCCAGAACCCCCCATTTACGTTATGCACTTTTGTTTCGGGAATAGATATTGCATTTGAAAAGGATGCTAATAGATATATTCTCACGCATTCCCTATGGGATCGACCTCAACTCTGGTTGAGTTCTATATTTGATCAACGACCACTTTACTATTCCTTTTAGAATGTAAATTTGGGTGTGTCAAGTTTGTAAAAATATGTAATAGAAAACAAAATAAAGTGGAGGGTATTTGTCATGCCCCGAAAGGGGACCGAAGACGTGGCCGGCACCCAGAGATTATTGCTAGTTCTCAAGCGAACCACTTGGCCTCATCATATTCATTTAATCAATCAGTTTATTAATCAATAGAACGCAAAAGAAAAGTAAATGGGCACATCTTATCATCTAGTCTCAAAACAATAATATAATAGAAGAAGGCTAGTAGAAGGAACTAGCTCTCAATCTTAATAATCAACATTCGACTCTATTCTATGAAGCCTCTATTACTATCAGGTGGTGCCAATGTCAGTCCCATGGCTACCTCAATTAATAATAAGCTAATAAGTATCTAACTCTAAAGCAAGATAAAAAACATAATGAATCCGCCGAAGTTGGGAAGGCTCACCAATCAGCTGAACGTCCTAGATCCTCAATGATGCGCCTATTGATGAGCTATAATCCCTGTATCTGCATCATAAAATAATGCAGCACCGAGTGGTATCAGTACGTGGAATTCACGGTATGTAAAATAGCTGAATAAAATAGAAATAGGTAGAATAATATAAAACAATATCAACTCAGAGTAATCGACAATCAACATGTCAACTGTCTATCTAAAGCTAGAATAAAGAGTATATAATTGACCCATCTAACCCATCAAACCTCATCAATCAAACTAGACTCATCTCAAAGGAATTTAACTCAACTCATCTCATCTCAACTCAGAGTACTCAATATAGGAACTTTCTGGAGTTTCTCTTATCCGACAATAATCACTTTGTGAGCCAGTGATTGTACAACAATCTTGCTGATATTGCCACAACCATTCCATACTTTTTAGGTAGGGAACGTATTAAAACCATAACTAACAAGTCCAAAATGGAGACAATAATCTACAAGTCCTCTATTGATTCAGGGACTTCTAATTAGAGGAAACCTTAACATAATGTAATGTAATGGTCCTAATCCTTACCTACATTTGGCTACGTAGTTTGACAAGTGCGACTTGGATTAACTCTTACTCTTTTGATGCTCGATACTATCTCATGAATCAATGCTCATACAATAATCAATCCTATCGAGCCAATCAAACTATCTCAATCGTATTATCTCAAATCAGCTTCGTAGAGGCTCTCATTATTCAATCAGTCTCATAGAGACTCTAATCATACTATCAATTCAACTCTCAATCATGAGCTCAAGGCTTAGAACAATCATTAGGAAACAATCGAATAGACAATTCATTAGAGTTCATTTGGGGAGACTCATGGATTATCAAATGTATCATTAGACTGGTGCGCAAATGTATTATTTTTCCCAAAACTTTTCTGAACTAGTTTTCCAATTCCCATCAAAAAATTTGAAAAAAAAATAAGTGTTGGTCTGCGTCCCAGGCGCGTCGCACTAACACTATTTCTGCATCTCAGATCAAAAATTATCTTTGATCCAATGGCTCTAAAAATCGATCGATACCATTTTCCCACTCAATTTTTCATGCTGATCACATATCCAATCTCTAATTTTCAAATGGAGCATAGGAAGATGTATTATGCACACATCTCTATTATAGGGGTATTTCGACAATTTTATCGGGTATTACATCATCTCCCCCTTGGGATCATTCGTCCTCGTATGATGAGTAAGGGTGGATATCAAGGCACAAATGGACTCAAAACTCATTTCAACCTTCCCATCTGTTAATCAAACTCTCGACTCTTCCTCAATCATCAATTACTCTATTCGGACTCAAGAATAGACAATCAACTCAAGAATAAATCATTCGGTTTAGTTAAGAGTAAGGAATTTACCTTCAACATTCTCATTATTAGGCACAAATAAGTGCGAATATTTTGCTTTCATCTCTTCCTCAGCTTTCCATATAGCTTTCTCAACAAACTAATTTCTCCACAGGACCTTAGCTGAGTCTATCTCTTTGGTTCTCAACTTGCAAACCTGACAATCAAGGATTTGGACCGGAATCTCTTCGTATGACAATCTATCCTTCACTCTAATATCTCAATAGGGATCACCAAGGTAGGATCTCCCAAGCACTTCTTCAACATCGAGACATGGAATACTAGATGAATATCATCTAACTCGGAAGGCATATCTAACTCATAATCAACCTTTCCAATCCTCTTCACAATCTGACAAGGTCCAATATAGCATGGAATCAATTTTCCCTTTTTCCCAAATCTAATGACACCCTTCGTAGGTGACACTTTCAAGTATATCCAATCATTTACCTTGAACTCCAAGTCTTTCCTCCTCACATCTGTGTAAGATTTCTAGCAACTTTGTGTAGTCTTCAATATTTCTTTAATGACCTTAACCTTCTCCATTGACTGGTGAACAAGATCAGGCCCAATAAATTCTGCTACTCCAATCTCAAACCACTCAATTGGTGATCAACATCTGCTCCTATACAAAGCTTGGTATGGAGCCATTTGAATGCTCGTATGATAACTATTATTATATGCAAATTCAATTAATCGTAGGTGATCATCCCAATTTTCTTTAAAATCAAGAACACAGGCTCTCAACATATCCTCTAACGTCTGAATTATACGCTTTGCCTGACCATCTGTCTGTGGATGAAAGGTTGTGCTAAAATTCACTTTGGTATTCAATCCTTTTTGAAATGATCTCCTAAATTGAAAGGTGAATTGAGCTCCTATGTCCGAGATGATGGACAAGGGAACTCCATGCAACCTCACACTTTCTTGGTTGTACAACTTGGCATACTCCTTCACAGTGTTGGTTGTCTTAACTGCTAAGTAGTGAGCCGATTTGATCATCCTATTCACGATCACCCAAGTCGAATCATATTGCTTTCGAGACCTCGATAGACCAGTAATGAAATCCATATTTATCATTGTCACGACCCAAAATTCAGGCGTGATGGCATTCACCTAACCTACCAAGGCGAGTTAGTCTAAAACTTACTAATTCAAACATAACAATAATTGTGGAAGATAAATAGACTAATAGGACAGTTAATCATATGAATACCAAACTATCACTATCCCAAGGACTGGTGTCATATGTACAAATCTCTAAATACAGAATTTTGGAATAAAATACATATCTCAAATGTCTAGTTCTCAAATAGTTGGTGTCACATGTACAAGCCTCTAAATATAAAATTCTCAAATAAAATACATGTCTCAAATGTCTAGTTCTAAAATAGAACATAAGATAATAATAGATTCCCGGAAGGTCTGTTGAAGACATAAGCAGCTACCTTAAGAATAATTCAGAAGCTCAATCTTGTAATGAGAAAAGTCTAACCAGAGGGATCGGGCTCGCATCTTACAAAATTGTAGCAAGGGGTAAGTACCAAATACCAAGTGGTACCCAGCAAATGGAACTAACTTAAAGTAAAATAATGAAGAACCAAGTAACTCCTTAACACCCAATATGATCAAAGCCCATAATAGTATAATTCTCATTATCCCACTTTCAAGTCATGGAGGAAAACTCTACAATTTACCAAGTTCTTGCTAATTCATCAAGGGTCATTAAGTCAATACCAAAACTAATCATGTAGAGACATAGACAAGTCAAATGATATAATGAATAACCAATATCAATAGCACTCCAGATAATCATAACAAGCCAGAGCATTATGGTATGAAATGAATACAGTGAGATGCAAATGATGCTATGCAATGTCAAATAATAGTGATGCATGTCTGTCCTAGTGATACACACCCGCTGCCTCGCAATCCGACACCCATAGGGGACTCTTAGTCTATGCATTTATCGCGGCGTGCGACACGACCCTCGAAATATAGTATCTGTCGTGGCGTATGACACATCCCTCGAAATATAGTATCCGTCGCGACGTGCGACACGTCCCTCAAAATAGTACATTTTTTTTTATTTTTTTCACTAGCCGGAACCATTTCCCTTCGGCTTTTCATTTCTTTTCTTGGATCATCCAGCAAACACATAATAAATGCACAAAGTCAATGCAAGTGGGCATGTTCACACAATAATGAGGAGATGATAAATATTAATACAACCCATAACAACATAGTCTCGATACAAACTCAACAATATATCTCAAAACAGAATTTTCATCACTTAACCACACTTTTCAATTCAAATACCATAAA
>DF364594.1:1882-13476 GCA_000787875.1 Solanum virginianum | reverse complement strand
AGATCAATAACAAATAATCACTATTTTCACATATAATAAATCTCCATCATTAATTCACAAGTCAAATATCGCCATAGGATAATTACCCAATTCAAAATATTTCAATCAAAGCCTACATAAATTCATCTTTATCAAAAAATACTCAATTGTATACACATTAGAGCATATGAGGTTTAACATATTTAACAAAAGGTTAGAAATTCATTTGCCTTATATAAAGTCTCGAATCACGTCACTTCCGAAGCTTTTTCCTTTCTATGACACTCCAATTCACCAAAATCTATTCAAATATAGCATCATAATTATATAATAAATCTAACAACACAAAAATTAACTAATTCGGGTGAAAAGGGTAAAACGGTCCAAATATTTTGTCACCAAAATATACTGTCAGAATCTGGAAGTTTATACATGAAAATGTTTCCCAAGTCATAAGGAATTCAACAGCGAAAACCATTTAAAAAATGGAGCTAATATGAGGAAGAAATCACACGTTAAAGTTTTCAAAATATATTAAAAATGCAGCAACAAGAACACGAATTTTACCTTAAACGATGCACCAAAATCAGTTTCTAAAGCACCCATATTGTTCTTCTCAAAAAATTATACAACTTAGCCTTTTGAATTGCTCAAATCCGATCAAAATTGAGAGAGAAATCGAAATGAGGATCCCATTTCCCAATATCAAAATCTACCGATAGGTCAAAAATACACAAAATCCCCGGAAACTGAACGAAAGATCCTCCTAGACCAAAATCGACGTTCCGGATCCAATGGAAATATCAGAATTTGCAATTGAGGCCTCCTTGATCCAAAACCTGAGAAAGCTCGTTAAAACTAGTTTCGGACTCAAAAACATTTGCAATTGAGGCCTTCTTGACCCAAAACCTGAGAAAGCTCGTTAAAACTAGTTTCAGACTCGAAAACTCAAAATATTCTTAGAAGCTCTAAAAATTATAGAGAAACCCCATTTCTAGAGTTAGTTTGACTATCTGGAACTATTAAAATTTTCAGAATTTCAATCCGAGCTCCCGAACCCCAAATGTTGACCAAAGTTAAACTTTGGCTCCGGTAACAACTAAAAAGCAATTTCTGACCTAAAATCTTCATTTAACTCCAAATTAAGTTCTACAAGTTCCCCTGGACCAGATTCGGCATTCCAAAGCTCATGAAATTGACAAAAATTATAATCCGACAATTAAAACTCAAAACAGCCAGAAAACTCAAATTTTCCAACTTAAGCCTTTAAAAAAACTCTTTCATTTGCAAAATTCAAACTTATCACCATACTTTTGAAATCTGACTTTTAACATTAACCAATAATGACTCAAGGCAACTTTTAAGAAGAGCAAAATAGTAATTTGGCTGAAAATACCAAAAATAACCTTCAGGGTCATTACAATCATCTCCCACTTCCATTCAGGAATCTCAAAGTTCTAGGCCAATCCGCACGGTCTTTGGTGTTCAAATTTCACTTGCTGGTAATCCGAGAATTTTTAAATGAACTCAATAATATCCCTCTTCATTCCATTCCACCAATAGACTTCACTCAAGTTATGGTACATCTTGGTAGAGCTAGGATGAATATAATATCTGGAACTATGAGCTTTAGCCATAATCCTTTCTCGAACACCATCAACATTAGGAACGTACAATCTACTCTGGTATCTCAACACTCCATCTTCCCCTTTGGAGAAAACTATCACTTTTTGTTTGTGGACAACCTCCTTCAATTGAAGTATGAGGGGATCTCGATCTTGCTTTTCCTTCACCTCTACAACTAAAGGATAAAGCAGACTCATTCTGAACGTTAACTCCTCCCTTATTATTCTCCTCAAGTTGAACTCCCAATCGAGCTAATTGATGTACTTCTTTATCTAGTTCCCTCTTTCCTTCCTCAACATGGGTTGTGCTACTCATTAACAATCTATGAAGAGCATCAGCAACAATGTTACCTTTACCTGGATGGTAGAGAATGCTCATGTCATAATCCTTGAGCAACTTCAACCATCTTTTCTGTCACAGGTTGAGCTCTTTCTGACTAAAGACATACTGCAAAGTCTTTTGGTTAGTGAACAAATCCATATGCACTCCATACAAGTACTAGCGCCAGATTTTAAGCGCAAACACCATCACTGCCAACTCAAGATCATGGGTCGGATAGTTCCTCTCATGAACCTTAAGTTGCCTGGAAGCATAGGCTATCACTTTTCCTCTCTGCATCAGCACACATCCCAATCCAACTCTCAAAGCATCACAATAGATCAAAAGTCCTCTGTCCCATAGGGCAAGGTTAAAAATGGTGCAGTAGTCAGTCTAGTCTTCGACTCTTGGAAACTTCTCTCACATTCGTCGAACCACTGAAACTTAACCTTTTTCTGAGTCAATTTAGTCAATGGTGCTGATAAGGAAGAAAATCCATCAACAAATCGGCATAGTAGCCTACCATCCCCAAGAAACTTCTTATGCTAGTTAGAGGTGGTCTGGGCTAGTTCTTGACCGCTTCAATCTTTTGAGCATCTACTCGAATACAATCACCAGAGACAACATGGCTAAGGAAAGCCACTAACTTAAGCTAGAATTCACATTTCAAGAATTTTGCATACAACTCATGGTCTTTAAGTGTTTGGAGGACAACTCTGAGGTGATTAATATGTTCCTCCTCATCTATCGAATATACCAAAATGTCGTTGATGAACACAAGCATAAACATATCAAGGTACTGTCTGAACACCCTATTCATCAAATCTATGGAGGTTGCATGTACATTCACCAACCCAAAGGACATGACCAAGAACTAAAAATGGCCATATCTAGTCCTAAAGGTTATGTTTAGAATATCACATTCTCTCACTTTCAACTGATGGTAGTCAAATCTAAGGTCTATCTTTGAGAAACATGAGGCACCCTGATGTTGGTCAAATAAATCATCTATCCTTTGAAGGATATTTATTCTTTATTGTAACCTTATTCAATTGCATGTAGTTGATACACATTCTGAGAGACCCATCTTTCTTTCGCACGAATAGGACTGGGGCATCCCAAGGAGAAACACCCGGCCTTATGAAACCCTTTTCTAATAAATTTTTTAATTATTCTTTTTACTCTTTTAATTCAGCAGGGGCCATCCTATAAGGTGGAATTGAGATAGGATAGGTATCGAGAAGAAAATCAATGCCAAATTCAATCTCCCTATCAGGAGGGACTCCAAGTAAATCCTCAGAAAATACTTCTGGAAACTTATTCACAATCGGGACTGACTCAAGAGTAGGAGACTCAACATCATCAGATTTGACTCTCATAAGGTGGTAGATACAACCCTTAGCAATTATCTTTCTAGCTTAAAGGTATGAGATAAACTTTACTTTAGGTGCTATGAAATCAGCCTTCCACTATAGAATCGGTTCATTTGGAAAATAGAACTTAACAATTCGAGCTCTACAATCAATAGTAGCATAACATGCGTGAAGCCAATCAATGCCAATGATCAAATCAAAATCAGTCATCTCTAACTCAAGAAAATCAATGATAGTATCCCTATGATGAATGGACACTTTACAAGCTCTATAGACTCTCTCTCAGCTTGAATAGACTCACCCACGAGAGTAGAAACATCAAAAGGTTCAAGAAGGCTCGTAGGGGTTCTATCAAATCTACTGGCGACATAAGAGGTTACAAAAGATAATGTGGTACCAGGATCTATCAAAACATAAAAATTAATAGAAAAGACTCAAATCATACCCGTCACAACATCTGGGGAGTTCTCCTGATCATGTCTACTACCCATGGCATACAAATGTTTTATAGCTCCACTTGCGCTTGACGTAGTACCTCTCTAGTTTCCTTTAGTTGGTGGGGCTGGTGCAGAAGATTGAGACCCAGTTAGCCCACTTTGGACAGTCTTTCTAATAGTGAGATGCTTGGGTACATTTGTAGCATACATCGCTCCCCTCACGACATTTCTCCAAGTGCAATTTACTACACTTGCCACATGCTAGCTTACCCAGTGAACCTTGAGCCATACTGGCTTGTGATTAAGATCCATGGGCTCCAATATTCTGGGACCTCTAATCATTCCTGATTATGGACGTAGGTGCACTAGCAGATGATGGTGCTAGAAATCGATTAGCATTCCCCTTCCTTCCAACCTCATGGCTGCATGTTTTCAGTTTCTTGCTTTGGTATTCTTCTTTATCATGTTGCCTCTCCTCGTCAGCTTGTTGCACAAAAGTCATCAATCTCTCAATATCCATGTTACTCACGAGCATTGCTACCCTCCCATCTCTCTTTGGCCCTCTATTCAACCTATCAACATACATCCCTATCCTCCCCCTTATATCAACAACCATGTCCGAAGTATTTTGAAACTATGTAAAAAATACTTTCACTCGCAATACTTCATAATTTAAGATATTTAAAAGATATATGAAAAATTATGGTTAAAGAAAAACTTGTTTTAATTATCAAATTCAAAAGGTGACACATAAATTGGAACAGAAGAAGTAATTAATTGTTAGTCTTTTTTTAAAAAAAAGTTTTGTTCAAGTATGATAATTGACTCCAGAATATCATGTAAAAAATTTTCACATATATGAAATGAAAAATATTTTGCATATCTCTCTTTATACATTTTAAATCAAACCCGTTTAAAATATTTTTATATTTAATTAGTTTTGCATATACAAGACTATTGTATTTTATCAATTTTCACAATTTACTTTATCTTGTTACACAACTCGTTCTTTTTAGCTATATTTTTATCGGCTTATTTATATTGATGTTGTTCAATACTTTTTATTTTTATTTTTATCGTTGTGGAGCACTAAATAATTATTGTAGTATTAATACGTTACACTTTTAAAGAATTTTGTGTTCTTTTGGAGGAGTATTAATTTGAAAGAAAAAATTTAAAAATTTTAAAAAGTAGGATTCTGCAAAGTAAAAGTTAAAAAAGTCATAGTATTACTTTTTTAAGAAAAACTCGATGGTATAGAGAAAAAAATGAAAAGAAATGCTAAAAAAATATACTCCCTCTGTCTCATTTTATGTGACACCCTTTCTTTTTTTGTCCGTCCCCAAAAGAATATCACTTTACTTTAATTATAAACAATTTAACTTTAAAATTTCCCTTTTATGCTTAATGAAATGATTCTCAACCACACAAATATCTCAGAATGATTTTAGATCACAAGTTTCAAAAGTCTTATTTTTTTTCTTAAACACAGTGCCAAGTCAAAGAGTGTCACATAAAATGGGACGGAGGGAATAATAAGGTGGTTAAAATTTAGGGGACGCCTCATTTTGTTTATCATCTTGTCGTTTTCAAATATTAAATTGTTTATATTTCGAATCCCTTGAAGAAAAATCATGCGTTCGCCACTGCTCATAACCAATCAATAAAATTCCATAACTACATTCATAAATGGATCAAACATGGCCTGAAGCAACTATTGGTGGAGCAAAATGGTAATTTTTTTTTTATAATTTCTCAAAAATGACCTTCATGATTACTACACCCACATTGATTTCATTCGCAAAAAAGTTGTACTTATTAGTTTATAATATATAATTATACTTAACTTTTGTTTCCAAAATACATACTGATAAATTATTTTATAAAAATTAACTATGTATATAACAAAGGAGAGTAGTTTCAATGTGAATAAACCAAGTGATAAGTTATCAAAAAATTACTTGGCAATTTTAGGACAATAAAATTAATAAATATGGTCATAAAATTTTTTAATTAAGGGACTAAAAATAATTGAATTAACAAATATATTAGACTTTTAAAAATAAAAGTAAAAAAAGAAAGGACAATGAGAAATAGAGGAATATTATTTAAACTAATGTGTATGTAAATGGTAAAAATTAAAATATAATTTTAAATTAAATATTACCATGTATATACATGATAAAAATTATATATAGATATAATACTACCATGTATATAAGAAGAACATTTTTTAAAATTGAGAAAATACATAAATATCAATATTGAATTAAAAAGGATGTCACATCACATTTTCTGTTTTAGTTTTATTATTACATATAAATATAAATCTTTAGTAGAAGAAATTATCTAAAACTTTAAAAATAATGACAGATCAAATTCTGTAAAAATATATGTGCAATTCTTATAAGGTTATAATAACTATTTACTCAAATAAATAAAAGGAAAGAATTGATTTTAAAAAAATCATATAAATAACATTAATTATGAGATAAAGGTAAGAAAGTAAAAGAAATTAATAGCATTGATGATGAAGGAAATTAAACATGATCATCTTTTCTTTTAAAAAAGAAAAAATAAAAATAACTAGAATTTCTTTTCTTAGTGTGTATGTGTGTATAACAAATAAATAAATAAATAAAATTTAATTAAAGACACAAAAATAGTCAAAATAAAAGAAGAAAAAAATTAGTAGAATAAAAAAGCTAAAAGAAATAATATCAGCAGTAAACTTTAATTAAAGACAAATTAGAAAAAGTAAAATAATTTGTAATTAAAGATACATAAAAATAATTAAGACAAAAGAAAAGAAAAAAAGAATTAGTAAAATACTTATTTTCCTCCTAATTTGACATGAATCTCATAAATAAATTGATTATCTCTCTGAATAATTCTTTTAACCTTCGAAACACTAATTATTTTTCCCATAAAATTTCTCAACCAAAATAATTTTGTTCTTTCAGAATATATCTCCTTATGGTTGGAATCAACATTCTTTCAAAAAATCTTATTTTAAAGAGAATTTTTTATACGATCTTTCTCCTTACATCAATATCTTCAGAAGGATCATGAGATACTCTCAACATCCCAGTTGCGAAATTCGACACTTGTATATTCATCATCATCATTAGAAGAAGAAGAGACTAAGTGATGGAATCCATTTGTTGTTGGTTAAAAACACACACATATTTTTATTCTATACTTTAAATAGAAATAAACTGTTATGAGAAGTGAAGAGTTTTTTGTCTTTTCATCTTTCATTTACTTATGTATGTATTAGTGTGAGTAATGTTTTAAAGGAACATGATTAATTGGGTAATGCATTTGAATATTTTCAGTTTTTATTGAAAATAGAAATAAAAAATAGAAAACTTTTATATTACTGTGCATATATATGGTAACTATATATATATACACTACATATATAGGTTGTTTGTTCTTCATTATTACTATATTTTATATAATAAAAAAAATTCTTAGCTATACATGATAATTATATATATATATATAACTACGTATAAGGACAATATTTTTGGAAGAGCAATTTTGTTTTTGAGCAATTATTTTTAATAAAAATATAAGAAAAATATTTTTTTTAAATTGAGAAAAATAAATATGTTGACATCCAATTTTTACCCTCTAGAATAAAAATTAATTATTGAGCTTTTCAATTTTTAATAATTTGAAACAATTAGCTTTCGAAAATGCAAAAAATATTTTTCAAGTAATTTTTAGGTTTAAATCTTTTAACTTTAATTATGCTTATATATTATATATTATACATTTATTTCAAATGTTACGTATTTGATTATTATATTTTCGTAATTTTCCAAGAATTTCTCAAATAGATTTTATTTTTAATCACTTTCATTTAATTATTTTAGTATTAATTACTTTGTGATTACAATAATTATTCTATGTTGTTGATATTAAAAAAATCTCGCTAATTAATCTATATTAATTTATCTTATGGTCGAATTAGTTAATTAATTCAATTTGGCTAGGAATTAAACCCCTAATTTGACTATAATTGAAATTCTTAAAGTGGTCAAATTTTGAATCCAATTTCTATCCCCTTTAACTCTTTTTCAGATCCCTTTAAGTCCTATTTTTGTGCCAAATTTGGTCCAATTTTCCCTTCAATTTCCGGCCCCTATTTACCCATACCCGACCCATTTTCTTTCTTTTTTATTTTAAAAAAAAAGATGAAATGACCAATAGACTCTTATACTTGACTTCAATTATAAACTGAATTTTTATACTTACGATATTGTCAATTCAACACTTCAACTTAATAAAATAATTTTTTTAAACCCCTCCTACATATACACATACGCATACACAATATAGAGACCACGGGCCCCATTTTTCTTTTGTTTTAATCCGTCACAAGCGATCCTTTCTCCTTCTCCTTTCTTCTTGGCGACCCAGACGCCCAAAACAACCAGCAACGTTCACCCGACAATCCTCCCACGGTTCCAAATTCGTTCCAACAAATTTCCAGGTGACATCTCCCCTCCCCTTCACTCTTATCCTCTCGTACCATTTCCTTCAAATCGACGGCTATGATACTTGAATCGGATGATTTCCAACAGATTTGGAATTCGAATTGAAGAAGCCCTAATCTCGCCCAGATCCCATTCTTGACCTTGATTTTTCTCTTCCATTTTTCCCCAATTCATCCCTATAGGGATTAGCCGTTCCTCACAAAAAGAACACGTTAAATTTTCAGTTAGTAGCCGTATTATACCTCAAAACACTAAATTTCCATTCTCAAAGTAAGCCAATTTTTTAAAGCTCGGCCAGGAACTTCTAGTTTAGAAGTGGGAAGGCTAAAAAACAAAGTTCTATTTTGGTGTCGAAATTCTGCTCAAGCTCGTGTCCCAGGTTTCGCTGCCCAGTAAAAGGTAGTGTCTTGGTCTCTCCTGTTCTTCACGTTTAAATGTGTTTTCGCTTAAAATTTTGGCCTAATTCGTGCTGTTGGTTATTATCGGAATGTTCGTAGAGTGTGTGATGTTTCTTGACTATTATCTGTTGGTGTTTAAAACATGATTTTTGCTTCATTTGAGGTGTTCTTCTATATAGCTTCTAGATTGTAACATATCTTGGAAATTTGTTATTCATATAGTCAGATTTTTGTTTAGAGCTTCTAATATGATTATTTTGGATGAGATGGTCTCTTTTATTTCAAATGTTTTAATTTCCCTTTCCTGTAGCTTGAATAGTTTGTCTGGAAGGCTATCACTGTTTTATTAAGTCTGTTCTGTATCCATTTAGTATATTGGTTGGCAAATTATTTGTAGTGACAATTCATATTTATCTGTTAATTTCCAAATTGATGAACTCATGTTATCAAGAATATGCAACTGCCTTTAGTCTTCTTCACGTAAGTTTCTAAAAAATATTTTTGTTATAAACATATTTTATTTACGGTGAATGTCTATTTATGTAGTTCCTTTGAGTTAGGAATCCTACTTGAAGATCAATTCAGTTTCTTACTTGGAGACCAAGTCAGTTTTTTCCCTATAAATATAAGTATATTATTCAAGAGCAATAAGAAATCTTCTCTCTTCTCCCCTACTTTATTCTTTGTATTGTTTTGTATAGTTTCATAACACGTTATCAGCACGAGACTCTACCGAAGAGTGAAGGTTAAATTTCAAGGTTAAGGTATTATTTATTTATTTTATCTTTATTGATATGACTAATCTTGAGAAATTTGAATTTGTTGTCCTTCATAGTTTGGGCAAAAACTACCCTTCATGGGTGTTGGAAGACACCATTGAAATGAAAATAAAACATCAAAATAAGACTGTGCTAAGACTACGATATTCTTGTTTCATCATCTTGATGAAATTTTGAAAATATGAATATATGTTCAAGCCCCATCAATTTATGGCGTAAGATGCCTTTATATGGATAAAGTGTTGGATTCAAGTCCCAATGCACCATATTAATCATATAATGATGACTAAAGCAAAATAGATGTTGATCGTAAATGAAAAGATTGTTCCCGTAGAAAGATGAAAGTAGATTCGCTAATGTCCTTTTGGTAAAAATCATAAAATATATTCCATTAAAATGCTTCATTCTCTAAAGTGAATGTGGTAGCAGTGAATAATGTCTGAAAGAAAACAAGTGATTGAATAATGCACGCGAACATGGAATGAGATACTAAGCTATCATAAATTGATATACTAAAGTGATTGTGTTCCATTCATGAAGAATGAGAACTTTTAGTAATGATTTGAAGAATGAGAAGCTTTTCTCATTTAAATATGGGAAAAATAAATGTTATTACAATTTCTGGTAGTACTAATATGATTGAGGACTTCGAAAGAGCCATTATAATTTTGCCCAAGAGAACTAAACTCATCATAAATAATGCTATGTTTTTTCCAAAATCTCGGAGAAACTTGTTGAGTTTTAAAGATATTCGTGCAAACGATCATCATATCTAAACAATGGATGAGATGAGTATTGAATATCTTGGTATCACCAAGAATGTATTTGGGAAGACATGTGTTATAGAAAAGTTCCATACTTTATCATCTGATTTGTATTGGATAAGAATTAGTGCAATTGGGGCACATTTTGTAGTAAACCAAAGGTTACTGACTCCAATATTTTTGTACTTTGGCATGACTGCCTGGGACATGCTGGATCTATAATGATGAGACGAATTATAGAAAATTCAAATGGACATTTATTAAAGAACTTAAATTTTTTTTAAATGGTGAATTTTCTTGTACTCCTTGTTATCAAGGCAAGTTGATTGTGAGACCATCACCAACGAAAGTTGGGATTGATCCCTTGCGTTTTTTGAACGTATACATGGGGATATTTGTGGACCTATTCACCCATCTATTGGGATGTTTAGATATTTTATGTTCCTAATAGATGTTTCACTTAGATGGTCTCATGTGTGCCTATTGTCATCTCGTAATTTGGCATTTACAAAATTATTGGTACAAATAATATGATTACGGGCACAATTTTCTGACAACCAAATTAAGTCCATTCGTCTTGATAATGTTGAAGAGTTTTCATCCCAAGCATTTAATGAATACTGCTTATCCATTAGGATAAGAGTTGAACATCATGTTGCTCATGTTTATACTCAAAATGGACTTGCTGAGTCATTAATTAAACGCTTGCAATTGATAGCAAAACCATTGCTTATAAAAACTAGATTGCCCACTTCTGTGTGGGGACATATAATTTTGCATGCTGTAACATTTATTTGTCTCAGACTGACAAATTATCACAAACATTCTCCATTGCAACTGTTTTTGGGTGAAGAACCTAATATATTCCATATAAGAATTTTTGGATATGATGCATATGTGCCTGTGTCACCACCACATTACACAAAAATGGGATCCCAAAGAAAATTAGGAATATATGTTGGATTTGAATCACCCTCAATTATTCGATATCTTGAACCATTAATTAGAGATATGTTTACTGCTCGATTTGCAGATTGTTGGTTTGATGAGACACTTTTTTCAAAATCAGTGGGAGAAGATGATGATATCAAAAGAGAAATTTTGTGAAAAATTTCATTATTGTCTCATCTTAATCCACGTGCTTCTATTTGTGAGCAAGAAGTACAAAAGTTTATTCACCTGCAGAGAATTAAAAATCAAATGCCAGATGCATTTACATATTTAAAGAGGATTACTAAATCACATATTCCTGCAAAGAATATCCCTACTCGAATTGATGTCCCCCTAGGACCATCTTCTAGTGTCATAGCTAATGAGTCGAAAGCACGCCTAAAGTGGGGTAGACCACTGGGTTCTAAGGCTCAGAATCTTAGAAAAAGGAGACTAAAAGTCAAGATAACACTATGAAAGAA
>DF364595.1:15296-29371 GCA_000787875.1 Solanum virginianum | reverse complement strand
TTTAGAGATTTTAGTTATTTATGCTTGAAATGATTAGTAGTGGATTCTTGTTGTCAAGCCCTATATTCCCTGTTGATTCAACCCTAACCTTTGATTAGGTTAATTGCTGACAACAACTGCTTTCTTATTGGAGCATGAACATCATCAGAAATTATAGCATCGTTGTCGAGAAATACGGCTAGGTTTTGACTTAAGTTCACTATTAGTTAGTTCTAGTGTTAATTACTAGAATATCTTGTATTTTACTTTTGTTTTTGTTGGTTGATTTTAAGTGCAGGTTGGCTGGCACGATGACTGAACAAAAGTTCTACATTGCAAATGACTTGTTGGAAACCTTCCAGAGGTGACCCTATTTTATGGGCAAGAGTCCAAGACCTTTAATTCACCTGCAGAATTTTACTCAAACGTTAAGGGTGGGTCCTTGGGACAAGACATCCTGCTTGGGAGCCATGGCTTTTCAGGTTTTCCCCATGACTCTCTGGAGTGAAGCTACAGAATGGTGGTCAATTCTCCCACCCGATGTTTGCTCTATCTGGGGGGAGGTACAGAGAATCTTCCTCATGAACTTCTATAAGGAGTCCAACAAGCAAAATCTACAAAACAACATCTGTAGTTTCAAAAGAGTGTCAGCTTCTCTTCGATGGAAGTTTGATTTTCCCAGAATGTATCCTAGAAAATTTTTGATATTCAAGGATTGCACGTCCTGTTATAGATTAATCCCGCATTTTTATTTGTATAAGTATTTCACATTAAAGCACAGGCTGAAACAGGTGAAATCAAGCTCCTCCTCCGAATGAAATTCAATGGGCTGAAACCGTCCCCCTGGCAATGCTCTACTACATCTTTTTGTATCTTTTTTGATCTATCAGAACAGATCAGGCTATCTATCAATTGATTTGAAACTCTTCGACAAATTCTCCTGTTTCTCTTGTTTTTTTCTCTAAAGATGGCGAAATGGTTGTGAGTTCACGTTCTCATCATCTTTGGTAAAATCAAGTGGCGAACGGGTGCGTAACGTGTGGGAATCTGCCGAACAAAAGTTCTTTTTTTATTTTTTTAGAAATCCATGAGAGGTGTATCCTTTCAAAGATATATTCGTAACTACCAACTGAGCTATCCCGGCGATTTCCAACCAGAACCTTTGGTAGTGACTTGGGAAAGATACAAGTAATGTTTGGTAGCAAATCAAAACCATGGTTTGACTAATTATAAATTACTAGTTAGTTTCTACCAAGCACTAACCTCCGAGAAACAAAGGTATGCTAATGCATTATTTGGAGGGGACTGTTGGGAGTTCATAAGATGATCGTTTAATGAGATCCCAGCCTACATGGATAAGCTATATATTTTTTCCCAAGTCTACTAACCCTCCCAAGGACAAGCTGGACCATCCACTAGAGCATTGAAGGAAGCCTCAGGTAAACCCAAAAGCGAGAATGTGCCAAATTAGCTGAAGTTACCACACCAACATTGCATCATTCATAAGTTGACAAGGATTGAGCATATGTTTGAACAAGTCCTGATCAAGGTAAATGAGGAAGATGACATCATTAGGGTGATAAAGTTTGATGGTCTCAAAAGCAACTACAAAGTGGAACAACAAATTATATCAAAGCAAAGTCTTATTGATAGGATAGAGAAGCATACTGAACAACTAGATGTGGTGCAGGATGAACAAAGGAAGAGTAGAGCGATGGGACTTATGGAGGAGTCTGATTATCTGTGTTGGCATAGTCAAGACACGACATTGAACAAGGTGCTTATTGGGAGGTAATACAAGTATCTTTTGTGTTTATATTTACCTTGAGACATTTTTGTTTGCATAGCTAGTGTAGAGGTAGTTATAAGACTGTTAAGACTTTGAACCAGTTGTGCTAGCTTGCATTCTGGCGTATCTTGAGCACTTGGGCGCAGAAATGAAATAGGAACTGAAGAGTGGAGGGACACATGCTTGAAACAGCCTATATGAGTAGGCTACAAGTCATATTCACCACTACAACTCATAGTTGTGTTCATAGGGGAAATAGTAAGTATCAAAAGTGGGTACATGCACTACGAGCCAACCTTATGATTTGTAGGGTCCTTTACAAGTCATAAGTGGAGTTCGTAGTACCCAGGTATGAAGTCAAAATTTTCCTAAGTATTGGGTTTGCTATTAGATTGGGACCCACAAGTCATATGATGCCCTACGACTTGTAGTAGGGGTCTCGTAGACCCATTCTGTAGAACTTTAAAAGGTGACCCATTTTGAATATTAAAAGACTAACATCTTTTGGCTCTTTATGTCCCTGTATGAAGTAGTTCTTTTCACCTTATAACTCCCTCTAACCTCCCTTTTTTACTATTTCATTCATCCCCTAAATTATCCCTCTACTAACATTCCCCAGCAAGTGAATTTGGCACCAAGGATACGATCTTCTTTTCTTTTTCTCTGTACTCATTCATCTATTCATCTGGTAAGTTCTCATGGTTAAGTTTGGTATATCTCTGAAATAACTTTTTTCTAATAGGTGCTTGAATGAATGTTTTATAATCATGATCAGCAACACCACATGAAAGTGATTGCAGTAGTAGAATTAATGTGATGTCTAACTGTCTATGCACCTGTAAAGAGTTGATTCTTGACTTCTATCTTTGTTAGGAGACTTTGATGTCGATAGTCATGGACATACACTTTTATCTCACATTTTATGGGTCATTATCTTGTGAAAATCCTATGGGGTTGAATACATTGGGTTGAGGGATATTATAATTCTGTTAAGGCAAATTACTCATGAAAAAATTTGATGTATCTCTGGAATGTGCTTTCTTGTATTCAATAGTAGAGTATTCTAAACAGATAGGGAAGCATTCATGTGTTGTTTTGAGATAATTAGAAATGAAAAGTGTTTTGTATTCACTACAGTGTCGCCGATGTTTTGTTTTTGTGACCCCTGATGCTTTCTGGTTAGTTGTTGGTCTTTGTGGAAAGGTTAGAGGCACCCAGGGTGCTCTGTATTTTTTGTTACAAGGACCCACTACAAGTCCTAGGGCACCCTACGAGTCGTAGTGGCCCTTTGTAGAAGGCAACAGTCAGCTAAGATGCCTTAACATTTTCCATATGAGCCCTACCTACAACTTGTAGCACTTGTTACGAGTCATAGTGATGGTTCTGTGGCCTTGATATGGACTCTCAAAATATCTCTAAAATAAGGTATGAGCCCGAACTACGACTCGTAGAATACCCTATGAGTCTTAACTATGTCTCATAGCTTATACTAGAATGTTTTTCCCTCAGATACCTTGGTATTACTAGGATACTATACGACTCGTAGGTCACCCTATGAGTTGTACCTCCACTGCGTATCTGCAACCTTGTACCTAGTTCAGGTATTTCACTATAGAAATTTTATTGTTTGATTATTTGATTGCTTTATATTTTATCTTGTTGGTACAGGACATCATGGGACTCATGCTTTGGTTTGTGATGATTTTGTAGAGACAATGCCTCCAAGAGGACGAAAAGTTGTTACCCCAACTCCAGGACACCAACTGAGGGATGAAACATCTGATGATGATCAATCAATTGAAGAGATAAATGTGTACCCTAACTCCGAAACCAATGTACCCCTGACCAAATAGCAAACACAAGTTCTGATGGAAGTAGATAGCCCTTTCTAGTCTGAAGAGGAGGGTGACGAGAAAGGGTTAAATGATGATGCCTCACTTTCTGAATGATGATGCCTCACTTTCTGAGTCTGGTTACTTTGAGGTATCACCAGCTCAGCATAAGGATACTAGTCCCCTATAACCAGCCGACTCTACTTACACTGTCACCTCCATAGACCTACAAAACACTAGATGGTGTGTCCTAGGGATGAAAGAGATCTATGAAAAGGGACTGGAGCTGTAAAGCAAAGGGAGGCCAGTGAGGAGATTTCACGAGGAAGCTAAGCTAAAAGATTCAAGACTAAGCAGTGTGTTAGGGTTAAAGGCTGATATTGACCGGCATGGACTAGGTTGGCTATCACAGGTACTGGGTAACTATGCCCCTTATGTGGTTAGGAAGTTTTATGCCTCCTACTATGCTACTGTTCGCAGAGATCTGCCGAAGCTTAAAAAGTCCATTGAGCAGCCACGATTGAGTGATGTCCTGGTCAGAGGGGAGGTTATTGATATCTCATAGGAAATCATTCAGAGAGTGCAATTCAGGCTCAACTATAGAATGCCATATTCCACTGCGAATTATAATCATAGGATTGTAGAGATGAGAAAGGCAGTGAATCAGAAGGATCTCGGGTTGAGAACAGAACTCCTTAGGTAGATAGCAAGTCAAATTTGTGAGGAAGATGTTGAGCCAACATGGGTTATAAACCACATGGAGCATATTTTAAAGGCCCATCTCTTATTTAGGGCAAACTTTTAGTGGTCCATTATTCGCTGGAGCATCAGACCCACTTTCACGGATAATGTGATCACATTGGAAAAAGTTGTGTTAGTAGCTAGTATTTTGGCTGGTTATGAGATAGACTGGGACCGAATTATCTCAGAGCAGATCCACAAGGCAGCCATCCGAATGAACCTCTCATCACCTTTTGCTATTTTAATTCATTGCATATGCACTGTAGTAGGTGTTCCTATCGACCCCCACCGAGACCAGCACATAGAGGCTACACGTACCAGGATCCCAGCCTGATAAAGGCAAATGAGAACCCAGTGGCCTTACCAAGAGCAACTCCTCCTATTTTAGAGCCATTCCCAGTAGAGCCTCTAACTTAGAGTGCACTTCTTGCTGCTACTGGCACTACTTTAGTTACTATAGAGCCCATGCCAACTGTGGATATCGAGTAGACACCATCCTTCAGTACTCCAGCACCAACAATAGCTACATTATAGGTTGATTCCCTTAGTTATAGTGTTGTTTTTCAGGCATTATTACGCAGGGTAGCTATGGCAGAGTCCAGACTTCAGGCTCTATCTACACGGGTCAGACCTTGGGTTGACGAGATCGTACGGGACTCAGAAGAGAGGATAAAGGCATTCGCCTATGATCTAGTAGATAAGAGAGTTATAGTACTGGATACCCGAGTAGATGCTTTCGAGGCAAGAGTCCAGCAGAGACTTGAAAGTGTCAGGTGACACGAGCACAGTGGCTAAGGAGTTGGCCAAGTTTAAGGTTGAGTTATTGCAAATGTTGGCAGATTCTATTTCAGTTCTAGAGGTGGTTCTAGTGGATAATGAGGCATTCGAGTAGATAGCCAACTGTCTGGACGTCCGTGGGAAGAGGCCCCTTGAGCATGATGATGATACAGAGTCGACTCAAAAGAGGCCGAGACTGGAGGAGGAGCCTATTCCTAAGGCAGTGGTGTAGGAGTCGTTATTGTTAGCAGTTATTCAGCGAGATAGGGGCAACACAACCTATATAGAGAGGGTAGTTCTAGTACTGCTACAGAGGAGATGGTGCCCTAAGACCCCACAGATCAACCAGAGACCGGTGCTTGATGCACGATGATGTTTGACTTCTTTTAACCCCAGTTCTTAAATTTGTCATTATGGATATTTTGTCCTTTTGTTAAGATAATTTTTCTCATTATATTGGTTTTGAATGTTTGTGTTGAATGATGTTTTGTTACTTTGATTTTGGATATTAGTTTTTAAATGTTGGTTTTAATATATGTGTGTGTGTGTGTATATATGTATGTATGTATGTTACATTTGTGTATTTTTGTATTCTATGTGTTTTAACTTTGAGGACAAAGTATATTATTTTGGTGGGGTATGGGAAGTTATGGATTAAGTTGAAGTCTGAGTAACGTCGAGTCCATAACTTCTCCTATTTTTTATTCCAAGATTTTCTTGTCATGATTCTTCTTCCTTGTGGATGTTTACTTTTCTGTTGAACTGGCATGTTTAGGTAGTGTAAACAATGTGTAAATTCATAATAGAGTTATCTATTGGCATATACACAGTCTTTAGATGTGTTTTAAAGTTTTGATGAAAAATTGGGTACCCTCAAAATTTTTTAGATTGTGGTTGTTAATGGAATCGTAGATTTTTTAGCATTTGGCAATGTTTGTGTTGATATTGTAAAGGTAAGCTGAGGCTGAAAGGATGACCTGTGAGTCTATAATTGATTGTGGATGCAATGTCATGTGTGTTTTAAGCTTATTTTGCTGCATTCATGCATCTTGTATGGACTCAGAACTTGCCTTAGTACTCTAAGATTGGTTTGGTGATGTAGTGGATATGGAAAGGATCTTAGGCCTTTGTTCTTTGAGTAAACCCACTTTTGGCCTAAATGACCCACCAAATGAGTGAGTGAATCCCTTTTTCCATATTTTTAGCTTTTCATGTACTCATTCTTTCTTTACATCTTGCTAGCTTAACCTTGTTTGATGAAATACCTTGATTTTGACCCTGGTCTATCCTTGGACATGTGAACTTTAATTAAGGCTAAAAGCTAAGTTGAGGGTGGCTACAAGTTGTGGCTCTGGTTTGAGGAATAGATATTATGTACTTCATCTCAAGCTAAAAGCCTAAGTTGAGGGTGGCTACAAGTTGTGGCTCTGGTTTGAGGAATAGATATTATGTACTTCATCTCAAGCTAAAAGCCTAAGTTGAGGGTGGCCCTTATTATGGTAAAGTAATGACAATAAGGTGGTTAGTTGGGGAATAATAAAGAAATAAAAAATCAATGAGCCGAGTGAAGAAAAGAAAAGATAAATGCCTTGAATTGAGAAAAAGTAGCAAGAATTGAGTTTAGAAATAAGGCACAGTTGAAAATAGAAACAAAACACTTGAGAAAAGTTCAAAATAGGAGAATAAGGGTGGATTTATTGAAAAGGGTTGGATTATGAAAGCAAACAGTGTTGGTGAACATGTTTCAAGGATAGCTTTTAGTCACTACTTTCGTAAAATATCATACTAAAGCCCTTGAACCTATGTTACAAGTCCATAAGTCCTAAAGTGATCCAAATACACTTTATCACCAAGCCAGAAGATGAGTATAGAGGCAAGCCTATGGTGTTTGTCAGTACACATGAATTTCACTTGTGAGAGTGAGAATTTGAATCAAAGGAGTTATTGTATATGCCATTAGTGTAGCTACTATGTATTTCTGATTGCCTGCTTAGATTGAGTTGTTGCTTGAGGATAAGCAATAATTCTAAGTTGAGGGTGTTGATGTGCTGTCAAAATACAGTACATTTGATTCCCAAAACAAGGGATTTTATGAGTTCTTAATGCGACTTTTTATGGGTTTTTTGTGTTTTTGTATTGTTCTTGCAGAAAAGTAAAGTTGGCATGATTTTGAAGAAAAGTTACAGATTTTTGCTAAATCATAGGACATACGAGCTCACTTACGAGTCGTAGCCCAAAGTACGAGTCCTAGGGTATGTCATAGCAAGAAACAGAGACCAAAACTCAGAAATGTACTAAGTAGAGGTCACCCCTACGAGGCCATCCTATGAGTCGTAAGTCTCACCACGACTTGTATAGGTGGACTCATAGCAAGAATCAGAGAGCCAAAATGTTGGACCAAAAACTGAAGGCCAAGACGATGAGAGGAAAAAATGAGTCATAGCTGAAGCAATGACTCGTACCTGTGGGTCGTACCAGTTCAGTCCAAGATGCCAAAAACCTAATACGAGACCCTGACTACAACTCGTAGGTTACCCTATGATTTGTACCTACAAGGTGTACTAGCGACCAGCTGTCTTTTCTGTGTTATTTTTAGGGTTTATTTGTAAACACTATAAATACATTAAGTTAGGTTTTTATGAGAAGATTCCAAATTTTAGAAAATAGGACTTGCCTTTGAATATTCTCTAAAGAATATTTTAGGGTTTTAGATTAGTTTATTATTCTCTCTTAGAAAACCCATTCTGGGAAATTACAAATCTTTCTTCGTATTCATTGTTGATCAATCAAGCTTTTGAGTTTGCAACTCGTGGTGCCTACACTCTTCAGTGTTATTAGTAAAACTTTCACTTATGACTTGTATTTGCATTTTCAAGCTTTTGGGTTTGCAACTTGTGGTGCCTACACTCTTCAGTGTTTTTGGTAAAACTTTCACTTATGACTTGTATTTGCATTTTTACTTGTTTTGCCTTAGCCATGAGTAGCTAAGCACCCACAACTTGGGGTTGTGGGAATCATGGGTAGTTGACTTGAAAATAATCTAGGTTTATCTCATTTCTATGATTAGGTTTTGCATGTGTTGTCTATTTCCCTTCATTGTGATTGTCGTTTGGTGGTGGCCAACACCAAACCCTATCTACTAATACTAGTCCGAACAAGGTAGTGATGAATAGGAAAAGGAAAGTAGATGGGATGATTTGATTTATATGTTTTCATCTAATCAACCAAACTAGACCAAAGGGAGCTTGACTGGGACAATTGGCAACGGTTAGTTAGCATGCCATGATGTTTGACCAAGCGCCATGGTGAAATTCAACCTTCACCTTCACAAGAGGGTTGGAAGAACCTAAGTTACCATCCTGCAAACAAATTTCCAATTGTAGTTATGTTACCTAGGGTAGTTGAGTTAACAAACCATGGTCAACACAATTTCCAAGTTGTCCCTAAAATTGAGTGTTTTCTCCCATCATAGTTTAGTGTTTATTTTACTTTGTTTTTGAATCACAACCTCGCCCCCTACCCATTTAGAGATTTTAGTTATTTATGCTTGAAATGATTAGTAGTGGATTCTTGTAGTCAAGCCCCATATTCCCTGTGGATTTGACCCTAACCTTTGGTTAGGTTAATTACTGATAGCGATTGGTTTCTTATTAGAGCATGAACATCATCAATAGATAGCAAGCATCTGTGCCCAAATGACACCTACCTAGATAAAGCTTCCCACAGTTACCACAGGGTGTCTTTTCTTTCATACTTTATGCCACAATAGCTTGAATCTGAGAACCTTGGGCCCTGAAATTCTAGTGACCTCGAGACTTCTTATCATACCTGTTTTGCTGGAGCAGTGCACTTGCTGCAGAAGGTGCCCGATGAGATGATCCTTTTTGGAAGTAGGACTTGTCACCTTTATTATGTTTCTTCTAGCTAGGCTCATGTCCTGCTGATTTTGCCTTTGTATTCATCTGCTCCTCCCTATCCCTTTTCTTATCCTCCTCTGTCTGCTGGGCATACATCATAAGTTTGGCGATGTCTATGCCCAGACTCAGCAAGGAAGCCTTACACTCTTTCTGCACGTGTCTGCCCAGACCAGACACAAACTTCCTCATCCTTGTCTTTATGTCTTTCACCATCTCTGAAGCATACCTGGACAGCTTGATGACCCTGAGGTTGTACTTTTTTATTGTCATCCCTCCCTGCTTTAGATTCATGAACTCATCCACCTTGGCCTCCCTCAACTCTTAAGGAAAGTAGTGGTCAAGAAAGGCTGTCTCGAACTCGTCCCAAGCTGCAGGCTTCGAATCCTTGCCTCTATTTTCCTCCAACTAATTGCACCACACGTTCGCAACATCCTTCAGCTGGTAGGAGGCAAGCTCAACTCCCTTGATCTCATCAGCATGCATTGCCTTCAGAACCTTATACATCTCATCAATAAAGTTTTTTGGGTCTTCTTTCACCTTCGACCCCGTATACACTGGTGGGTTCATCCGCAGAAAATCTCTATGTTTGGTTGCAGCTGAGGGCTCCTACGAGCTAGATCTAGGAACTTGGGAACCTTGGTTGTTCCCCTGGGAGGCCACCAATTGAGTCAGCATAGTGATGGCTCCCCTAAACTCTGCCTCAGTAGTGGGAGTTGGCTGGGGCCGCCTGTGAAGCCTCAACAGTCCTAGCGGGGCGTCCTTGTCTCATAGCCTCAGTCTGAACTGTGGCCTCAAGTTGAGCATTCTCAATAGTTGGGGCTTGGGCATCTCTCTGAATGGAGGTTCTCTTTGGTGACATTTTCTGTAAGTGTAAAACGTATGAGTTAAAATGAGATTTCCATAAGGTTGAACTCTATCGCACGAACTCAGATCATAGAAGAAAGGTAACACTTCCTAATGTCCTATAGCCTCCTACTTATGAAGTGTGGTGCACAACACACCCATAAACAAGTCTCTACTAGACACGGCTTCATAGACTCCCTAGGACACTCAAACTTTATGCTCTAATACTAAGTTTGTCGTGCCTCGGGAGGGTACCCTAGGCGTAACTGGCACTCGGAGACTATTGCTAGTCCACAAGCGGACCACCTAGTCTCATTACATTCGTTCAGTCAAATCATATGTGAAAGATATAAAGAAATAATAGACTATTGTGGGCTATCACAATCTCTATCATAATAAGTACGAAAGAAGTATCTTCATAAAAAGAAAGGGGGAAACATACAATCCCAACATCAACAATTAACCATTAATGTTTATGAAGCCTCTATAGCTATCCTCTAAGAAGGTACCATGATAGGCCATGGTTATCAAAATCAAAGAAAAGTACTAAGCCTCTATAACTATCCTCTACGGAGGTACCATAATAGGCCATGGTTACCACAGTTAAAGAAAAATACTGAAATAAAGAAAATAAAATAATCATCCTCTAAATGAAGGGGAGGACTCACCACAGTCTGAAATAAGAGCTCTGAACCTCAACGATTGGGCTGTTGAAGTCCTCTGTCTACAGAATCTGCATCATACAATGATGCAGTGCCAAAGGGGTGTTAGTACATGGAATATATTGTATGTAAAATGGGCTAAAAGTAAGCAAGGTAAGTAGGTTACATGGAAACATCAATTCATTTATCCTTCATCTCATCTCAATATAAGGAATAGATACCATTACATTTAACATTCATTAAAATCCATGAAATCACATTGACATAAGAGTACTATCAAGAGGGAATCTTATATGGGAGTTTCTTAGACCTACACCCATCACCTATGAGTCGATGATGGTATAATAAAGTGATCTTTTTATGGCATCTGCCCAGTACCTTGCAAGCGTAGAAGGTATACGTTAATGGATCCGAAATAGAAATAACATTAAGTCCTCTTTTGGGACTGAGGAAACATCTGTTGCTCACGGTCAATCCTCACCTATACTGGCCACACAATTATGAGTGCGAGCGGGACTCACTCTTACCCATTTCAGTACTCGATACTTTTCCCATAGACTCAACATGCTCATAAACATCAATATCCATCCTTCGTCATCATTTAGCCCCTTTGGACTGAGACATTGATTCATTATTCATTCAATAACTTGAGGAGTTGGGAGTATTTCTTTAAGATTACATTCAAGCTCTTTAAGGCTCTCAATTCATTATCATCAATCTTCAATTCGTTCAATTCAAGACCTGGATCACAACTAACAAATACAATCATATGGTCAAGGCTCTAGACAAAATTCCTAGGTTTGTTCTTGCAGGATCAAACAAGGGAAACATGCAATTCAGGTAACAATCATACAATAACGCATAAAATCAGTAAACACAAGTAGGTTGATCATCAATTTGAGATAGTATCTATAAACTAAAGATAATATTTAAGAAATAAAGATAATGTTCTAGAAGTTCTTCAAGAACTTCCACTCAAGACCCTCAACTACCAATTTAAGACTTAATCTATACATTGGGGCATATGAAAGAACAATTTCATGTTTTTGGGTAGCCTTTGCATACCTGGGATGACGAATTACCGACTCTTTCCTCAAGAATTTAGACTTGGACTGGAAACCCTCAATTCTCTTTGTCCTTCTCCTCTCTCTCAAAACGTAATTTACTTGAGAAAAGATGGGTTTTTGAATCATAATAAAAAGTCTTTAAAATACATTTTAAGACTTAAGTATGGGTTAGGAAGGACCAAAATGCCGTTTTCGTAATTAAAAAAATAAATAAATTGTACATTGGTCTGCGTCGCACCAGGGGCACGGACCAGTGCATTTTTGCCCTTTTTCGGGAATTTCAATTCCTGACGAATTTTTCTAAAAAAAGGACAGGTGCAGCTCCGCGTTTGGTCCGCGTCGCGCCAAGGACGCGGACAGACACTGTTTGTCATTTAATTAGTGAAAATTTATTTTCGCTCCAGTTGCTCATAAATCGGGTCGAGACAATTTTCTGACTTGATTTTTCTTGCTGATCACAAATTCGATCTCGAATATTCCATCGGAGCTCTAGAAGACGCGTTGCACGCATGATTATGTGTTAGGAGCATTTCAGTAATTTCACGAGGTGTTACCAGGACCTCGTGTCAAACAAAAGTAATTAAAACGAGCAATTAGCAAGCAAGTCTCAAATAAGCCTCCAAACAAGTTTAAGACATAAATAAAAAAACGTGAAGGTTTAAAGTACATTAATTCTACCACAAAATAATCTTGGTTGATTTTTTTTTAAAGAAATTCGATTAAAATAAATTGACAATATTTGTCAAAGTTATAACACTTTAAAAGTGCCAAACTCTCTTAACTTTAAAAGGGGTAAAAAGAATAGGTAAATGTACTAAAAAGTATTTACATAAATGTACTAAAAAGTATTTACGAAACAAGCTTTTTCTTTTTTAACCATGAAAGAAAGAAAGAAAACAAATTATTAAAACATGAGTTTAATTTTAACGAAGAAATCCCACATGTACTCAAAGTTTAAACAATTAAACTTGATTAAAATCTATGATTTTCAAAAATCTATGACTTTCCAAAACATTTAAAATATGCTTGTCCAGTTAAATGTTAACAAACATATTGGAAAATTCAAATAGATCATAAAAAATTTAAGATAGTAAATTCTAAAAGTAACATTTAATAAGTTCTTAAAAAAAATCAATCCACACATATATCAACTAAAAAAATTACTCTTTATTCCATTTTTAAGCAAGCATTCCTAAAAATTTTCACTAAGTGATTAAAATAAGGTCAATGTATTAATTCTTATATTTATTCTGTTTTTAAAGCAAGTGATCTTAAAATTAATCAAAATTAAACTAAGCGATTAAAACAAAATTAATACACACACCACGCCCCCCCCCCCTCCAACCTATTATCTGATTCTCAACTACACACTAATACTTCACGGGAGTTTTATTACCCCCTAAAGTAGTTTAAACAAGGATATTGACACCCCTAAAACATCAGTCCCAAATCTTTGTGGATAAGTGTAATACCACGCTCATTTTATTCTGCATAAAAAATTAAAATTAAAAAATTAAAAAATTAAAAAGTTCATCAAAATCCATTTATTTTGAAGTATTTCATTTTTTTTCTCCACCATTCTATTCATCTTCCTAAATCATCTTATTTTTCCTCCATTGCTTCAAGAGGTCTCATCTCCTCCAATCTACCTCCATCTCCACCACACTCACCATCCTCTGTCTTTCTTCGATCTTTCTTTCCGATCATTTATTTCCACAAAATTCAAGGTATTTTACTGTCATTATTGTGTTTGAAGGTAGTTTTGCATATGTTGGTTCTCTAATTACACTTCTTGATGGATCTAATGATGAAGTTATTCTTGCCGAATCTCAAATTTGAATACCCACTTCCAGTTCTAGCAAGAAACTCCAACTGCCACAATAATTGGAAAAAAAATTCTGATAGAAGCTTCAATTTTATTTTTCAATGTTGGATCCAAAAAATTCTCCGTTGAAGTGATGACACAAAAGGATTATATTTTTTAATCTTTTGATTATGTTGTCTATTTTTAGGAGAAGATTTTGAAGATGTTGATAATAAAATAATATATTGTGGATTAAAAGTGAAAGAATGAAAAGATAAAATATTGTCGGGTACTTCTGCCATGGCAAATTACAATTGCAGAGGGGTAAAACTTTTGAAATTTGAGAATGGTTAGAGAGAGAAAAAGGGTGACTGTAGTTGATTTTATTTATTTATTAATTACATAATATCCAGTTAAAAAATGATAGTTGTCAAATTAATTAATTTTGACTGACTTATTTGTCTCATATACTTTCCTTCAGGAAAGTGAATACACTTGTTGTGCCACATCTAAGGGCTTCAATATTTATGTTTATAATACTTTAAGGGGATAATAAGATACCCGTGAAGTATTAGTGTGTACTTGAGAATTGGGTGATAGGTTGAGGGAGAACATGACTATTTTCTCAAAAAAAATTAAAAGAACAAATAGCACATAATTACCT
>DF364595.1:2069-14842 GCA_000787875.1 Solanum virginianum | reverse complement strand
GTGATCAGTGTGAAAAATCGAATCAAAAATTGGTCTTGACTCGACAAAAACTCGAAAAGACGCGATTTATTTTTGTTCAAGTGAGCTCAAAACAATAGGATTTCCATGCCCCTTTCCGGACGCGGAGTGGACGCGGAACCACACTTGAAATTTTCTCCAAAATTTTGGAAAGTTGAAAAATTCGCGAAAATGTGCTAAAACACACTAGTGTGCATCGCGTACTAGTGTAGTAGAGGGACAGTTTCATTTTTTTAAAGGGAGGGGTAAATACGACTTTTTCCATACCCCATATCCTAAAATAAATCAATTTTTAATACGAAATAAGTTCAAAAAATATATTATTTCTCATTCATACGTTCAGATAATCAAACCCTTTTCAAGAACTTACTCTCAGGAAATCCAAGAAACGATAGTAGGGCTTAGGGATTTCTCCAACTCGTCAAATTCAAGAAAAGAAAGACTAGTTTGAGAATCTTTAAGCTAAGTTCAAGAAGGGAATTTTTAAGAGTTTATTTTCTGCATACTAGTCAAGAAAACAATCTAATTTATTCTGGATTACTGAATTGATTCTAGTCTTCAGTGAAGTTAAAGAATTTAGTTGAGAAAGGTTTAAGAAAAGTAAAAGCTAGGCTAAGTCCCCGAAAGATAAGATTTTTAGAATTTATGATCACTAAGTATGAGCTATATAAAGTATTTTGAGAGTAGTATAGAGCATCGATATAGGTGAGAGTAGGATAAATTACTTGAACTCATAAACTATGTAGCCAGCATAGGATAGGATTGTACTACAGTACCTTCCTCATTAGCCACTAAGATGGCCTAATTTTGGGATGGATCCACTATCCTAGTTATTCGTCCCCTGCCCCCGCAAAGTACGAGACGGCTCTGGCAGCATGGGCAAGACGTTGTATCACCACAAAGCTCATAGTGGTGGTTGTCGATTAGAGAAACTCCCCAAGCTAAGAAACTAAGTTTTTACTTATCCGTTTTCAGCATGTTATTTTCAACATACCAGTCTTATGATTATTGTTATTTCATTTATGATTATGATTGTGTCTTTCATGATGTATTATGATATTCTGATTTAAATGTTTTGACCATCTTACATACTGTACATACCATGTAATGACATACTTAGGACCTGCATCATTTGATGATGTAGACGCAGGTGACAAAGTTTCTCAGCAGCCGTTCTGTTGAGAACTTGAGATCTTTCAAACTAGTGGTGAGGCCTCTTCTTAGTCAGAGGCTCATGGTTTCTGTTATTTCCTTTCAGTCTATACTTTTATTTCTAGCTACTTGGGCCTGTCTCAGTAGCCCCTTTTCAACAGCTTAGTAGAGGTCTCATAGTCCACATGTTTAGTATTTTAGTTTTCAGTTATTTAGATATTACTTACAAGCATTTTCATTTAGTTATGCAAACAATTATGAACTAACTTATTGTTTCTTTAGCCTTTCCACTATTATTAAGTCTTCTGCTAAGTAAGTAGCTAGGCCAAATGGTTTTCTTGGGACCAGAAATAGTTTCTGAGTGCCGGCCACATCCAGGGTGTAGGCTCGAGGCATGACAAACTTGGTATCAGAGCCCAAAGTTCAAGAGTCCTAGGGAGTCTATGGAACCGTGTCTAGTAGAGTCTGTATTATGGGTGTGAAGCATGCCACATCTATAATAGGGAGGCTACGGGACATTAGAAAGTGTCATCATTACTTGTCATTCTTTGCCTCATGCTTCAGAGTATATCTCTATGAAGTCCCTTTCTAACTCGTGCGTTCACGTCGTGCTTTTCCGATCATGCCTTCCCACAGTGCTAATGGACCAATCAGGGGCAGAGGACGCCCAGCTAGAAGGATTGTAAACTAGCCTGGTAGAATTCCTGAGGAACCTAGAGGCCCAGCTGTGCTTGTGGAGCAGCCATAGCAGGCAGATATTTCTAATGTTGAGCTTTACTAGGCCATCCAGACTTTGGTTCAGGCGATCACTACTCAGGGACGTCTCCAGGGAGATGGTAGGAATGAGGGGGCATATACCGCCAGAGTTAGAGAGTTTCTAAGAATGAACCCACCAGAGTTCACGGGGTCCGAGGTGAAGGAGGATCCTGAGAACTTCATCGAGGAGCTTCAGAAGGTATTTTAGGTGATGCGGATAGATGATACTGAGCAGGTTGAGTTGGCTGTCTACTAGCTTAAGGGGGCAGCTAGACTCTGGTTTGACCAGTGAAAAGGGAGTAAGGCAAAAGGGGCGCCAGCAATTACTTGGATAGTGTTTGAGGAGGCCTTTCTGGGATAGTACTTTCCCAGAGAGATGAGACAGGCTAAGGTAAGAGAGTTTCTGAACTTGAAGTAGGGAAATAAGAGTGTACAGGAGTATAACCTCAAGTTTACTCAGCTGTCCCATTATGCTCCAGCTATGGTGGCAGATATGAGGACTAGGATAGATCTCTTCGTGTCCGGGCTCTCTCGAATGACTAAGAGAGAGAGTAGGAATGCGATATTAATTTGAGATATAGATATAGCTCGATTGATGATGTATGTGCAACAGGTGGAGGAGGAGAAGATGCAGGATAGGGAGGATTTCAAGAGTAAGATGGCCAAGACCTCAGGCCAGGAGTCAGGTAAGAGAGGGACTGGAGGTGGAGGTCACTCATCTTTTCAGCCTAAGATAGCCGGACCAGCACCTTCATCCACCAGTGCACCTGCACCAAGGGTCAAGAATGAGCACGGATTGCAGAACCACAGGTTTCTAGCCTGTCAGTCATAGGGTAGCGTAGCTCTAGGATCAAACCGCGATCATACTTGTGGTAAATGTGGTAGATCTCATCTCGGAGAGTGCCTTCTGGGCACAAATGGTTGTTTCAAATATGGTTAGGTGGGGTATTTCTTGAAGGATTGTCTTATGGGGAAATAGAATATGAGAGACACCAGGTCCCAGACAATCTCTTCAATGTTGCAGAGTAAGCCACCGCACAGGGGTACTACAGCAGGGACAAACGGGGGCACAAACCGCTTGTTTGCCATGGGCACCAAACAGGAGCAGGAGAAATCACCAGATGTGGTTACGGGTATGCTCAAAATTTACACATGATGTCTATGCATTATTAGAACTAGGAGCCACATTGTCTTTTGTAACCCCATATGTAATTGTGAAGTTTGGGGTCAACCCAGAGTGCCTTCTTGAGCCTTTTAGTATTTCTACTCCTACTGGAGAGTCTATCCTAGCCCAAAGAATCTATAGGGGCTGCCTAGTCTCCATTTATAATAAGACCATTGTAGCTGATTTGGTGGAGTTAGACATTGTAGATTTTGATGTCATCCTAGGCATGGATTGGCTTCATGCTCGGTATTCCTCCATAGATTGCAGAACCAGAGTAGTCAAATTTTAGTTTCCTAACAAACCAGTCTTAGAGTGGAAGGGTAGCTCAGATTTCCCCAAGGGCCAGTTTGTTTCATATCTCAAAGCTAGAAAGTTGATTTCCAAAGGGTGTATATATCACCTAGTTAGAGTTTAGGCATTTACCTTTGGTTGAGCCACCTAGTTAGAGTTCAGAATTCTCGTGCCGAAGCACCATCTCTTCAGTTTGTTCCCGTTATGAGTGAGTTCCCAGAAGTCTTTCCTGAGGATCTTCCTAGAGTCCCTCCTGATAGAGAGATAGACTTTCGAATAGACACTCTTCCAGATACTCAACCTACATCTATTCCTCCATACCGAATGACTCCTTTGGAGCTAAAAAAGTTAAAGTTACAGCTGAAAGATCATTTGAATAAGGGTTTCATTAGACCAAGCGTCTCACCTTGGGGTGCTCCTATTCTTTTTGTGCGTTAGAAGCACAGTTCTCTTTGGATGTGCATAGATTACCATCAATTAAACAAGATCACCTTTAAGAACAAGTATCCACTCCCCAGAATTGATGACCTATTCGACCAACTTCAGGGTGCTACTTGTTTTTCCAAGATAGACCTTAGATCTGGGTATCACCAACTCAAAGTTAGAGAGAAAGATATCTCCAAGACATATTTTAGAACCCCATATGGTCATTATAAGTTTTTAATCATGTCCTTCGAGCTAACAAATGCACCACCAGCTTTCATGGACCTTATGAATAGGGTGTTGAGGCCATACCTACATATGTTCGTGATTGTATTCATAGATGACATCCTGATCTACTCCTATAGTAAGGAGGAGCATGCAGACCATCTTAGAGTTATCCTTCAGACGCTTAAGGATCAGCAGCAATATGCAAAGTTTTCTACGTGTGAGTTTTGGTTGGAGTCTATGGTATTTCTGGGGCACACTGTGTCTGATGAGGGTATCTAGGTTGATTCTCAAAAGATTGAGGCAGTGAAGAATTGGCCAAGGCCCACAACTCCCACAGACATAAGGAGTTTCTTGGGCTTGGAGGGTACTACAGAGAGTTTGTAGAGGGGTTTTCTTCTATCTCAGCCCCCTTGACTAAGCTGACTCAGAAGAAGACTATGTTCAAATGGTTAGAAGCTTGTGAGAAGAGTTTCCAAGAGTTGAAGACTAGGCTGCTAAAAGACTATGATATGAGTATCCTCTATCATCCAGGTAAAGCTAATATAATTGCTGATGCTCTTAGCAGGGTGACCATAGGGAGCACAGCCCATGTTGAGGATGAAAAGAAAGAGTTAGCCAAAGAGATTCACAAACTAGCCCGTTTGGGGGTGCAAATTGAGGATTCTGACGAAGGTGGGGCAATTGTCAGAAATGGCTCAGAGTCATCTTTGGTGGTAGAAGGGAAAGAAAAGCAAGACAGGGATCCCATCATCCTCCAACTGAAGGAAGATGTTCAGAAGCAGAAAGTATTAGTGTTCTCAAAAGAGGGAGATGGTGTCCGGAGATACCAAGGCAGGTTGTGTATGCCAAATGTTGACGGCCTTAGAGATAGAATCTTGGTTGAGGCTCATAATGCCAAATACTCTATCCACTCTGGTGCAACAAAGATGTATCGTGTCTAGATGCCTAAACTGCTAGCAAATTAAGATTGAGCACCAAAGGCCTTGTGGTGTAGACCAGAACATAGAGATTCTAAAATGGAAATGGGAGATGATTAATATGGACTTCATAACAGGCTTACCTCGATCCCGTAGACAACATGATTCAATATGGGTCATAGTAGATAGAATGACCAAGTCAGCTCACTTCCTACCTGTCAAGATGATTGATACAGTTGAGGATTATGCCAGACTCTATCTTAAGGAGATTGTTAGGTTGCACGGGGTTCCTATACCCATTATTTCAGACAAAGAAGCTTAGTTCACAGTATAATTTTGGAAGTCCTTTCAGAAGGGGCTTGGTAAGAAGGTGAATCTTAGCACCGCTTTCCATCCATAGACAGACTGGCAAGCAGAGCAGACTATACAGACCTTCGAAGATATGTTGAGAGCTTGCGTGATAGACTTTAAAGGTAATTGGGATGATCATTTACCTTTGGTTGAGCTCTCTTATAATAATAGTTTTCAGGCCAGCATACAGATGGCACCATATGAGGCTCTTTATGGGAGAAGGTATAGATCACCCATATGGTGGTTTGAAGTTGGTGAAGCAGGATTTATAGGACCTGATTTAGTCCATCAGGCTATGGAAAAAGTGAAGGTCATCCAAGAGAGCCTCAAGACAGCTTAGAGTAGACAAAAGTCATACACAGATGTTAGAAGGAGAGACTTGGAGTTTGAGGTAGGCGATTGGGTGTACCTGAAGATATCCCAAATGAAAAGATGAGGTTTGGAAAGAAGAGGAAGTTCAACCTACGATATATTGGGCCATATTAGATTCTGAGAAGAGTGGGTAGCGTTGCTTACGAGTTAGAGTTACCAGCGGAGCTATACATCCAGTGTTTCATATTTTCATGCTTAAGAAGTGCTTGGGAGATTCCTCCCTAGTTGTCCCGGTTGAAAGTGTTGGGATTAAGGATAACTTGTCATATGAAGAGATTCCGGTACAAATATTAGACCAGCAAGTTCGCAAGTTGAGGACCAAAGAGATAGCTTCGATCAAAGTATTGTGGAGAAACCAATTCGTGGAGGAAGCCACATGGGAAGCAGAAGCAGAAATGAAAGCCAAGTATCCACACTTGTTCATTGGCCTAAGTAAGGATCTTGAAGGTAAACTTTCGTATTTTACCTTGAAGATTTATATTTACTATGTTAGAGAATCTTGTGGTTGAGCTAGCCTTGCCCGTATCGTTATCATTCGAGGACAAATGACCCCAAGGGGGAGATATTGTAGCACCTCATGAAAGGATGAAAATACCCCTAGAATTGACCTTGCGCATAATGTGTCTTCCTTTGCTCTGTTTGTAAATTCGAGATCGAATATGAGATCAGTACAAAAAATTAAGTCAAAAAATGATCTTGACTCGACAAATACTCAAAAAAATATGATTTATTTTTGTTCAAGTGAGCTCAAAACAGTGAGGTTTTTTCGCCCCTTCCACGACGTGGAGTGGACGTAAAACCATACTTGGAATTTTCTTCGAAATTTCAAAAAGTTAAAAAATTCACGAAAGTGTGCTAAAACACACTAATGCGCGTCGCGCACTAGTATAGTAAAGGGACAGTTTCATTTTTTTTAAGGGGAGAAGTAAATACGACTTTTCCTACACCCCATATCCTAAATTAAGTCAGTTTTCTCATTCATACGTTCAGATAATCAAACCCTTTTCAAGAACTTACACTCGAGAAATCCAACAAACGATAGTAGGGCTTAGGGATTTCTTCAACTCTTCAAGAAATTCCTTCCAAGGTATGTAAGGCCACCTTAAACCTACTATTTTGAGTATATTTTCAGAGATAAAAGTTATTTCACTCATGAACTTTCGATTCTAGAAAATCTTGATAATACTTCAAGAAAAGAAAGACTAGTTTGAGAATCTTTAAGCTAAGTTCAAGAAGGGCATTTTTAAGAGTTTATTTTTTGCATACTAGTCAAGAAAAAATATAATTTATTTTGGGTCACTGGGTTGATTCTAGTCTTCAGTTAAGTTAAAGAATTTAGTTGAGAAAGGTTTAAAAAAGTAAAAGTTGCGCTAAGTCCTCGAAAGATAAGATTTTCAAAATTTATGATCACTAAGTATGAGCTATATAAAGTATTTTGAGAGTAGTATTGAGCACCGATATAGATGAGAGTAGAATAAATTACTCGAACTCATAAACTATGTATCCAACATAAGATAAGATTGTACTACAGTACCTTCCTCATTAGCCATTGAGATGACCCAATTTTGGAATAGATCCATTCCCCTAGTTATTTGTCCCCTACCCTAGCAAAGTACGGGACGACTCTGGCAGAGTAAGCAAAACGTTATATCACCATAAAGCTCATAGTGATGGTTGTCGATTAGAAAAACTCTCCAAGCTAATTAACTAAGTTTTTACTTATTAGTTTTCAGCATACCAGTCTTATGATTATTGTTAATTCATTTATGATTATAATTGTCTTTCATGATGTATTATGATATTCTAATTTAAATATTTTGGTCATCTTACATACCGTACATACTACGTAATGACGTCCTTAGGACCTGCATCATTTTATGATGCAAATGCAGGAGATAGAATTCCTCAACAGCCGCTCCCTTGAGAACTGGAGATCTTTCAGACTAGCAGTGAGACCTCTTCTCAGTCAGAGACTCATAGTTTATGTTATTTCCTTTCAATCTTTAGTTTTATTTCTGACTATTTGGGACCTATTTCAATAGTCCTTTTAGGACAGCTTAGTAGAGATTCCACAGTCCACGTGTTTAGTATTTCAGTTTTCAATTGTTCATATATTACTTACAAGTCTTTTCATTCAGTTATGCAGACAGTTATGAACTATCTTATTATTTCTTTAGCCTTTCCACTGTTATTAAGTCTTCTGCTGAGTAAATAGCCAGGCCAAGTGATTCGCTTGGGACCAAAAATGATTTCTGAGTGCCGACCACATCTAGGGTGTAGGCTCAGGACATGACAATAAACAAGCAATCCATGAATATATGAATAAAAAGAGAATCAAAACTTACCAATTAACTTAACAATAATTTAAAAAAACTTGATCCTGAACTTGGTAGAAGAGAGTTGCAAAGAAAATATTTTTTTTCTTGTGTTTTTGAGAGCACGATATTGCAGAAGAAAGTTTATATACAGTCTTGAGTATTTTCATATGAAGAGTGTGTAGAAAATTATGTGCATATTCTAGAGATGTGAAGGAAAAAACTGGGTCCTGAATAATGAGGAGATTTCGATTTATATAGAGGGAGAATCAAGTCATCCAAAGAGTGTAAAAGGTAAGGGAATCAATTAATGATTTACAAATATAATAGTAAATCAACGAATCTTCATTTGATCAATATCATACCAAAAATGGATCTGATAAAAAACAGTAAATTAGGTTTTAAAAAAAAACAATAATATTAAAACAAGAGAGCAATTACTTAAGTCAAGAGTAGATATATGTATGTGTACAACAACAACCAAAAAACATTCATTAACCCAAAATTGAGTGACATCTTACTAAGAATTAACTAAGCAATATAATTGACTTAAGGAAAAGGACGGAAACACAATATACTAGAAACATAGACGAAATTGGGCTGAGATTAATTTTTTACCATAATAAGAAAACAAGTAAAAGTTTGTCCAAAATAAGGAAAAGGGATCACCATTATAGCCACTAAATAGTAACAAGAAATAATGGCTTATACCAGTGAAAGGGGAACAATTAGTGGCAGGATATCTCTTTTGCCAAATTGGATAACATCTTACCATAGTTATTCTTGGAATCAACTAATCACTCAAGAAGATTAGATTATACCGTGATTAGGCTAGAACACAATCAATTAGGATAACATATGCTAGAGCCAAAGAGTAATGAACGGAAACAAACAAGGAGCAATTCACATAAGTCAAGCTAGTAACAATAACAATAACAATAATAATAATAACAATAACAATAACAATAACAATAATAAGAAGAAGAACAATAACAATAATAATAACAACAACAAAAAATTCATTAACCCAAAATATAATTGACTTAAGGAAAAGGAAGGAAACACAATATACTAGTAACATACATGAAATCTGTCTGAGATTAATTTTTTACCATAATAAGAAAATAAGTAAAAGTTTGTCCAAAATAAGGAAAAGAGATCACCATTATAGCCACTAAACAGTAACAAGAAATAATGGCTTATACTAGTGAAAGAGGAACAATTAGTGGCAGGATATCTCTTTTGCCAAATTGGGTATCATCTTACCATAATTATTCTTGGAATCAACTAATCACTCAAGAAGATTAGATTATACCGTGATTAGGCAAGAACACAATCAATTAGGATAACATATGCTAGAGCCAAAGAGTAATCATCGGAAACAAACAAGGAACAATTCACATAGCCAAGCTAGTTTATGAATATCACATAGAAGAATCAAAGCATGCTCAAACAAATATAGATTCCATGAGCCCCCAAAAAAAACTCATGCTCATACCTCAATATATGCAATTCATGGGATTTGAATAAAAGTCCTTATAATGACTACTATAAGGAAAACATTAGAATTGTGTAACTCCCGATCATTTGGAGAAGGAGCGTAGAAACTAAGTTAAAATATGCCAACAAGAATAAAATTGACCACGAAGCTCGCATCACCCTTGGCCATGAGTTGCCAAATTCCGTGCTTGGGACTTTCTCAGCAAAATAAGGGATCAGGGGTTGGGGTTTTTGGTGGTTTTGGGGTAACGAGAAGATGGCTTCGCGGGCGATGGAGGGAAAGAGGGACTAGGAGGGGGCGCCGGATTTGGGGTTTTCCAACGAGGGGTGCAGGAGGGCAGAGGGAGGAGAAGTGAAGGGAGAGGCTGCCTGGTGAGGGGAGAAAAAGGGTTCGTTTGGTTGTTTCTCCGGCGAGCCACGGAGGGGATAAGGGCGGCGGCTCCCTGGTCTAGGGAGACGGTGGAAAAAAATGAGAAATGTTAGGGTTATTGGGTCAAAGAATAGTAAAGAATAGGGTCTTTTAATCTTAGTCGTTGGATAGACAAATCAACAGATAGGATTAATTTTTTAGTAATGGGTCAGATTTTGGTCTCAAACGGGTCATCCAGGTCCAAATAATGAAATTGAATTGGTAATTTGCAATTAGGCCACAAATTAACCCAATAAGGCTAGAGTTAAAACAAATTGTATAAGAATTGACTAGAATTTAAATAAATTTTAAAGAAAAGGCTAGAATTGAAATGAATTGGATCAAAAGACTACGAATTAAACAAATTGGATGAAATTGAATAGATTGTCATTTAATTAAAAATAATATATGCACAAATGAAATATCCAATATTTTAAAAAATAATAACTTTTACATAATATAAAATAACTATATAAAAAATATTAAAATATTATTATTTTTAAATTATAATATTAATAAAAATGGTAAACATTATGTTTAAAAATATAACACACTATGACAATAATAATGAGTATATTACTAATACTTAAGTAAAAAAAAGAGCAAAACAAATGATAATAAATAATAAAAATAGCAATATTACTACTACTATTATCTACTAAAATAATTGTTATAATAAAGTAAATAATAATAATAATAAAAATGAAAGTCATTTATAATTAAAACATTTTTTTTAATGTCACGAACAAATTTGAATGTTAAAAAAGTATTAAAAATGTGTACTTATTGGATAAACTTATTTATTTTAAAAAGTTTTTAAAATACTCATTTAATCAAATGACAATCTATAATGAGTTATAGGTCAGTCAAAATTGGGTATCAACAGTTAGAGTATGCTTCGAGTTTTTTCCCATGATGTATATGCCTTGCTTGACCTGTGGCTAGTAAATTAGTTAGGTTCTACTTTATCATTTGTAACTTCATATGTGGCTAGTAAGTTTGAGATCCATCCTGAACGTTTTCTTGAGCCTTTAAGTGTTTCTACTCCTATGGTGAGTCTATTCTAGCTGAAAGGGTATATAGAGATTGCATGGTGTCTATCTATCATAGAAATACTTTGGAAGACTTAGTTGAGTTAGAGATGACTGACTTTGGTGTGATTCTTGGCACGGACTAGCTTCATGCCGGTTATGCCTGTATCAATTGTAGAACCCGAACGGTCAAATTCTAGTTTCTAAATGAGCATGTTATAGAGTGGAACGGTAGTTCTGTAGTGCCCAAGGGTAAGTTTATTTCCTACCTTAGGGCTAGAAAATTAATTTATAAATGATGTATCTATCACCTAGTACGAGTTATGGCTAATGATGTAAAGTCTCCACCTTTTGAGTCAGTTTTAGTTGTCAATGAGTTCCTTGATGTCTTCCCTGATAATTTGCCTAGAGTCCCTCTGAATAAGGAGACCAACTTTGGGATTATTGTTTTCCCCGATACTCAACCTATCTCTATTCCACCATATAGAAGAGCTCCCACAATGTTGAAAGAACTGAAAGTGCAGTTGAAGGACCTATTGGATAAAGGATTTATTAGGCCAAGTGTCTCTTTAAGGCGCGCTCCTGTCCTATTTGTGCGCAAGAAAGATGGTTCCCTCAGGATATGTATAGATTATCACCAGTTAAATAAGGTGACCATTAAGAACGAATATCCCTTTCTAAGGATTGACGACTTGTTTGACCAACTTCAGGGTGCCACTATTTTCTCCAAGATAGACCTCAGATCAAGTTATCACTAGTTGAAAGTGAGAGGATATGACATTCCAAAAATGGCTTTTCGAACCCGATATGGTCATTTTGAGTTTCTAGTAATGTCCTTCAGATTAACCAATGTTCCTGCTGCTTTCATGGACTTGATGCATAGAGTATTCAGATAGTACCTTGATAGGTTCGTGATTGTGTTCATTGACAATATTTTGGTGTACTCTAGAGATGAAGAAGAGCATGTTGATCACCTTTGAATTGTTCTTCAGACCCATAAGGATAAGAAGTTGTATGCCAAATTTTCAAAATGTGAGTTCTGGTTTAAATTGGTGTCTTTTTTGGGTCATGTTATCTAGGATGATGGTATTCGAGAGGATATGCAAAAGATTAAGGTAGTTAAATACTGGCTTAGACCCACCTCTCCAGTTGACATAAGACGTTTTTGGGTTTGGCTAGTTACTACCGTAGATTTGTTTAGGGATTCTCTTCTATATCCTCTCCATTGACTAATTCGACTCAAAAGAAAGTGAAGTTTCAGTGGCCCTACGAGCGTGAGAAGAGTTTTCAAGAGTTGAAAACTAGATTGACAATTGCGCTAATATTTACTCTACCTGAGGGGATTGATGATTTTGTGATCTATTGTGATGCTTCTAAAGTGGGATTGGGATGTGTTCTGATGCAAATAGGTAAGGTCATAACTAATGCTTCTAGGGAATTGAAGAACCACAAGAGGAACTATCTAACTCATAACTTAGAATTGGTTGCAGTGGTGTTTGCACTCAAGATTTGGCGCCACTACTTATATGGAGAATATGCCGAGGTATTGTTACGACCTAACCTATGGGCCGCAACTGGTACCCGATAGGGGCACCCAGACAACATGACCAAATCTGATTCAATCAAAAGTTACTACTTATTTTATGAAAATTTCGGCAGAGATTCCTCTGTTTTATTGACTAGACAACTGAAACAGAAGAGTACAGCAATCCAACTGACAGAACACAAATATGGACATATAAATACGCAAGCCGACAAGGTCACCGCTGCGGTCCTGCCGCCTAATAACCATAATGTAGATTCAGAATGCTCAAACAGGTGGCTAAGTGTCACATATCAAACATA
>DF364596.1:32744-42782 GCA_000787875.1 Solanum virginianum | reverse complement strand
AGTACGAATAAGAACATGAATAAAATTACTTAATAATAATATTTATTATGAAAGAATATGATTAAACTTTCATTACTAAGGGTATTATTGTCAAGAAAAAAATTAAAAACTGCTTCTGCTTCTGCCTTTGGGAAAAAGCTATTTTTTTTAGCTTCTCAAAAACTGCTTCTGCTACTCCATAAAAGTACTTTTTTTTCTCCAAAAGCTTGGCTAAACACCTCACCTTTTTTTAAATAAGTACTTATTGAAAAAAATAAGTATTTTTGGGGAGAAATAAGCTTGGTCAAACAGGCTATAAGGGAAAGTAAGAAGCAGAAGAGAATAAGAAGTTTTTGTTGAAAAGGACTGTGTATCTTTTATTCCACCTTTTTTCTGTTTATAATCAAAAGAAAGAAGTCATAAAACCTAACTACTAAATTTTAGGCAATAATAACAGAAACTCAACAACTCCAAAAAGCTAGTAACAATTATTTGAATCATTCAAATTAAAACGACTATCTTGCAACAAATCCTAAACACACGTTTAGCATTAGCAACACAAGATATATATCTGACTCATCGAACCAAGATTTCTTCACTATACCAAAGAGAATGTATAGGTGGTAATTGTCATGGAATTCTCACTGAAAAGATAGTGGTTGCATGACTTCCGGTTTCTTTAGGTTCTATGCAAAAATAGTTAGAGGATCATTTGTTTTCTTGTGGTCAACTAGTGTTACTGATAGCTTAATTCCAAGTGACTGATAACTAACTCATATTACCAGCATGTAACTTTTGCAACTAATTTGAATGAGTGCCAGGAGTTTTCTATAAATTATTGTCATACTCTATTTTGCTTATATTTTACATATTCTATTCTATTTTTTAACAGATGAATGTACACATTGCTCCTGTAATTTGCACATACATTTTGTGAAAGCATAATGGATATGAATTTCAGTACATTTAAGGTTCCTTGACTCATTACTATCAAGTTATGGATTCATTTGTATCCTTCTTTTTTACTTGTGATGGTGGGAGGCAATAGGTACCCGATGTAATTAGTCAAGATGCATGCAAGCTGGCCCATACACCATAGTCCATAGTAATAAAAAGAGGTCATGGATTTTTATAGCTATGAAGGTCTTTTAAGATGATGTGGATAATGTTATGTACCAAGATCATGTTTAATATTCCAAGTAACTTACTATCTAATCAAAGTTATCTTGTGGCATTGTGATTATAACCGGCGGTCCCAACTGCTGATGAAATTGGAACAAGGGTCATGGTTCAATACCCAACAGAGGGATAAGATTAGGTGATTTTGTTCTTCTATCAAAATCATGGAGGTACATTTATCCAAATACAGGCTAGAAAGAAGCAAGTTCATAGTATAATAGTTGAGGTGTGCACAAACTGGTTCAGACACCGACATCAACAAAACAAAAACAAAAATTGTATTTGCATAGGATGGCCTTTATTTGATGTGTTCTGAACAGTTGACTATCTCATTTCACTTTGCGTGGCAACATTAGGTAACATAAATTAGTGTTGCCGAAGGCAAAGATCGGTAACTGGATGCTTTAACAATGGTCCAATGCTAAGGATCTATTGTTGGAGAGATTGGAGTCAACTTTTAAAGGAAGGTAAAAATAGTTTTATTATACAAGGCCAGGCTTCCTATTTTACTGTTCTATGAGGATAGCTTGACCAGGTTTTGTGGTCTAGCTGTCACATGAAAATAACATCTAGTTTTAGATCTGCCATCAACACAAAAATAGTTTGATGATTGCGTGCTTACACTATAAAATGCAAATGGTCTCAGACGACTCTTTCGCTGTGTCATACAGTTAATTGTGAAAAATAACCATCTAAGTTTTATCTGTATGATCTTCCTTATCCTACAACCCATCTGCAGCTTCTTTCTTTTCAGCTTCAGAAGGCATCAGTTCTTTTGCCTGTTTGAGAGCTTCAACCAGCTTTAGAAGGCATTTCTCTGCATCTTCCTTCGGGGAGCTGGGCATCAGGTTCTCTGCAACATCAGCAGGTATAACCTTTGTCTCTTTCATTAACGTTTCAATTGATTCAAATAGGGGATGTGTGTCCAAGCGCAGGTAATTCTTTGCAAGCACCTTGAATCCATCAAAACTACAGTAGGAGAGCTCGATGTGCTTATCCATTCTTCCCCTTCTTGTAAGAGCCGGATCCAACTTATTCACATAATTTGTTGTAAAGACAATTATACGCTCTCCACTGCATGCAGACCAAAGACCGTCAATGAAGTTCAGAAGCCCAGAGAGAGTGACTCTACTTCCTCTTTCTTCGGCGTCCTTATGTGCAACTTCTTTCTTGGACTTTTCAGTCTTCTCTTGTGGAGGTTTCTCCTGTTTCTTCTTTCTTTGACCTGTTAGATCAAGTGAACAGTCAATGTCTTCTATCACTATAATAGACTTACTTGTTGTTTCAGCTAAGAGCCTTCTCAATTCTGTGTTGTCCCTAACAGATGTCAGTTCAAGATCGTAGACGTCATAATCCAATAAATTTGCCATTGCAGCAATCATAGTCGACTTTCCAGTACCTGGGGGACCATATAGCAGATAACCCCGCTTCCACGCCTTGCCAATCCTCGCATAGAAATCCTTGCTCTCTCTAAACATGAGGAGATCATCCACAATCTCTTGCTTCTTCTCTGCCTCCATTGCCAGGCTACCAAATGTTGCAGGATGCTCAAATACGATATGGCTCCACGTGGTCTTGCTGTGTCCATTAGTGTAAAGCTTTCTCTTCCTGTTTCTCATCTGGATCTCTTTCCCTGCCTTGATCACTTGCTCCAAGTAAATATCGGTTACCATGTCACGATATTTCTTGTGGAACATAAGCTTGTAATATTTTCTTTCTAGTTCTGGCAAGTACTTGCTTTCCCGTTGCACAAGTTTGCCCGAAATCCACTGTATTTTTGCTCCGCGAAACTCATCAGTAACTCTCTCATGTTCATCCATGCTTATCACCAGCTTGCTCCCACCATTCACCATTTCAGCTCTAAGCCTCTTTGCATCCTTCGCTAGATGGACACTGAGATATGCCTCGACTGCTGCATAGGCATCATGAGGCTTGAGATTGTTGCTCATGAATTCACTGATGGAAATCTGAATGTAAGGGTAGAAAAAGTTCCTGATTCTTCGTGTCCACTTATCGAAAGCTCGCATAAGCTCAGGTGGACAGTATCTACGGATCATATCCCACATGAATATGAAACTAGCGATGCTGGTCCCCACACCACCCCAACTTTGCAGCAATCCCATTGCTTTGATCATTGTTATAGATGTCTGGAAATTCCTTTTCTCTTCTAAGGAAAGACTATACTTTCCCCTTAAGTTGTGTTCACTTATATAACAGGCTGAGAGAAGCCGCAAAGCAATTTCGGCTTCTCTTCAAGGTAATTGGTATGTGACTTACATTAAATTCTGTTTAAAGAGTAGATAACTTTTGAATACATAATGTATGACTAGTTTAGAAAAGGAAACTAAAGGCATGATGTTTTGTGGGGAAATAAAAGTACCTAAAGAATAATATATGCACAAGTGAAAGACCCCACCAATGACTATAAGAATACGTGGATTACTCATCTTGCGAGTCGAAAAAGCTCAATAATCAACAAAATGACAAATGACCAAAGATAAAAGAAGAGAAAATGACAAATTCCTGGACGGCTTTCCTCCTCCTTTTATGTTATTATAATATATATATATTGGAAAAGAATAAACTAGTCACACATCATGTATTCAAAACCTTTACCTACTCTTTGAACAGGAAGGAAAAAGTGAAACTAGAGCTGGACATCATAAAAATTTGCTTTCCGTGTTACGTAATAATTTTACATCATTCAATATGACACTACAATATCCGGACAACAGTTGGTATTTCTTTCAAAACTCAATTTGCTACTCAGTTTTTTTTTTTTTTCCTTTTTAGGTTTAGAAAAGTTGAGGTCCAGGTCCTTTTTATTATTTTACAAAATTTTTTAATTTTATTAAAATACTAGTAAAGAGTAGTTCGTGCTATACATGAGCTTGATAGTTGTCACAATCCGGTAGGCAAGTTAAAAATTCATATCAATAAGCTAAATAATCTATATTACCTTAAAAACACATGAACTCAAAAAATTTTAAAGTTAAATTATCATTTTGCCCTCTTATAATCTATATTACATTAAAAGTATGAATTCAAAAATGACTCCTAACTCAAAACGTGAAATTACTAATTTACTCCTATTTCCCCAAAACAATCCACTGTATATCCTCTCACATAAGGAGCCACAGTTCTCACCCCTTCGCTTCAACAGCCACGTATGTCCAAATTTTCCCGAACGGTCGCAACTCCTCTCTTCCACCTCTTTAAATCTCACCAATGTTGATCACGTTCCCCATATCCAATGCCTCCTTAACATTTAAATTGCTGCCATTGTGTATTCAGACTTCTGGCCGCCACACTTTCTATCAAATTCCCCAGGCATTGAATGCAGTGCAACTATTTAATCCTTCCTTACTATTCTTAAACCACTGCCACTATACTATTCCCCCTTAAATTTTTACGTTCTACTATTTGCTCTACTGCATACATGCATATCTCACTCATCATTTGCAAACTAACATTCCCCTGCCATTTTAAGCTACAATTTCCTGCATATATATTGTCTAATCGTACGTTTTCCGCCCATACACGGTACTGCACCACCTACACGGGCACATCTTTGTTCGTCAGGCCACTCATTGTGTATGTTTTCTGTCGTAGAGGCAATAATTGTACGCCGTACTCTTTTCCTGCATAATTACATACACTTCCCTGCTACCTGTACGTACAAACTTTGATGATTACATTAATATTTTAAATAAGGTTAATAAGCTTCTGTGAACTGTTAAGTCTATCTTCACTATTTCCTAATTTTTTACTGTCTTTGAGCTTTTTTTTTTAAAAAAAAAATATTTATATAAGTCAGTATTAGTGTTCTTATAAATCTTGGGACAATTGTAATGTGACGAATTTATCTTAACTTTGAAAAAGATATTATCAGTTTTCTATTATTAATTTTTTAAACACAAATAACTATAATTTGCTCTATTATGGAATAGCCTTCTATCTTCACTAATTTCTTTGACTATCAACATAAATTCTATTTTCTTAATTCTTTTATTTATGTATGTTTCTGGGTGAAAAATATTTGTACCAATGATCACATAATGTTTTGTGTTTTGTTAGGTACTTCTTACTCTTATAAATTGGAATAGAAAAAGTGTTCTCTAAATATTCCATACTAATGAACTATCACGAGAAAATGAACGTACCACGTTTCAAAGAATATTATGGTTGAAGGACAGAGACAAATGATGGGCAAAAACTGTTGTTTGTAGCACTATTAATTGGAGCAATGAAATTTCATAAATAAGTTATTGCAAACTTTAATTAATAGTGTCTCAATCGATTATTTTTAAATATGAATATATACATGTTAAATATTATTGCAAATTTTAGGTAAAATTATGCTTAAAAAAATACATGTGTAGCGCACGTGAGAAAAGACTAGTCTAGAAATAAGACTACGCGGAAACAAAATGGACAAGGAGTAGTACCGTAGTATAGATATATACATAAGAGTACAAAATATATTGAAATGGCTCACAAGTGACTAAGAAAGAGAAAACTATATACAAGGATCAACTTCGGATATGTTGCTACCAATTCAAAAGTGTCTAAATACAGAAAGGACTATATAGATTATATTTGTCTAATTACAAAATTTATAGTCCAAATCAGCAAATCTCTAGACGCCAAAAGCTCATTGCAGTCCGAATCAACAATAGCCATGGAAGATGCAAACTCAATTATGATGGCTTGTACTAGGAGTTTCATTAGAAAAGGTGTAGATGTATAACATAAGTACAAAATACGAGGTACTCAGTAGGCATCATAAGCTGACCGAACTCAGGTAAGAACTATATAAATAAAGTAGGCAAATGGTGCTAATACCACGATTCAATAGTTAACAAGAAATATACAACAATTAATGACAATAATAATAATAATAAGCATTAGACCTATAATTTAAGTGTAAGGACCTAGATTTTATGAGACTTTAATGATGCTTAAGGCAAGATTCTGGACGGAATGTTTGTGTATGGCCTTGTAGAGCTTAAGAAAGGATTTGAGGCATGGTGGACCTCCAGAGAACCTTTCATGAGTTGTAGTCTTCACCACTAGTTGTGGAAGGTGCCTCAGCTTTCCAGCCAAGAATTAGCTAAGGAAGCCATCACATAGCCCTTGCACGGGCTATGCAAGCCACCACGAGCTATGGTGGGGGTGTTGTGGTCCTCACCATGAGCCGTGGTGAGGTGTTTCGTGAAGCCGTCATTTTAAAATGTGGTTCTAAAGTATAGAATTACCATCTCAGAACTTGGGCCATTTGTACAGATCATTATACGGTCAGTGCACCTTTGAAAGGACCGTGAACCATCAGTGGAAATGTCCTTAGTATGAAAATTGGCTAAGTGTCTAAAGGCCCTTAGCATGGATCTTCGTATGGTCCGTGGTCATGTTCACGAGCCGTGGTTCTCTTTCACGGGCCACTTGGACTCTTTATAATGCACGTTCTATTAATGACTTTCTCACAATTTTGGTGATTTCTAAGGGTCGTTTGTGACTTTCTAACCTATCCTAAACCCCTGAAAAGACCTATACTCTCTCTTTTAAGAACTTTTCTCAAGTGTACCATTGGAGATTCAACTTGAAGCTTAAGGAAGGGTTTTCTTCTCTAGTCAACTTTTTCTTGATTCTTCTAAGTTCTCTAAGGTATGTGGGACCGATTCATTGTCCCTTTCAATCATGAAGACCCTAAGGATTTCTTACTTATTAATTTATGAATTTCAAGCTTGTTTTGAACATGGGTCTTTTAAATTAGTGTTGATTTGATTAAATCAAGATATGAGCTATATTTAATTAATATTTTTAAAAGTGAATTAAGCCCTAATATGTTGAATTGCATTGAGATTATGATGGTTTGAATATGCATGTCCTTTTAAATGATTGATCTAGGCATAAGTAATCTCAAGTACGCATTAAATGTGAATTTTTTCATGGATTTACTTGGATTTCATATTATGTTAATGATTTAAGTATGAACGTGAAGTATGATCTGGCTTTTTAGCCCAAGTATGCAAGATTATGAAGTATGTTTGGCTTATAAGCCTAAGTATGCTTGAAAATGATTTATAAGACTTATGCCTCTTTTCAAGCACATATATGTATATGTATTCTTGTGGGTTGTTGACTTAGCACCAATGAGATTGGAGATGGGGGTTCAACCCAAGCGGCCTTACGTAAAGCCTCCTTTCTCATAACTATGTGCCTAGCATAGGTTCATGTTTATACCCCTTTTATGGGATGATTATGACAAGGATCTACCTTTGGCAATTAGATCACGCCTTTATCCGGGGGGGGGGGGCAGCAAACAACAAAGTTTTAAGTTATAACTCACTTGGTCTTATGTCGATTGAGGTCACAACCCAGCTGTATATAAATATTGTGGCATTCATGCATCATGGATTTCATGGCACATCGATATAATATTCTTTCTTATATATTTCTTTCTATATATGTGCCCCTGCCATCTAACATTGATTGCAGATTAACATGTTTCATAAGCATTTTGCATGCCCGCTACTTAGTATATTCAAACGTACTAATGTATACTCTTTTACCTACATGATCTAACTATGTAGAGATCAGAGACTATCATCTTCCACCTTGACGACTAGTTGATTGACAAAGAGTTGCTTATGGTGAGTCCTATTATCCAAGGACAAGCAACCTTTTATCTACCTATCATGTTATTTCTGCTTATGTCTTTACTTTGAGGATGAGCCCGGTACATGTCTTAGCCCTCATCCTATTTTATGACTAAGAGACATTATTGAACATCATGTAAACTCTATGTACGGGTTTGTTATATGCTATGTTATTTGCTATGGAGACTGTGATTATGGCTATCACTCGAGGTTGATGATATGATTATATGTTCCTGATGAGATGTGGAAATGTGGGAAGTCCCAAGCCTCTTTTATTCCCATAGCATGAGTCATACTTACTCGACACTTAGTTCTTATGTGTTATGTGCTATGTGCTATGTGAACTCATGCAAATCCCTATCCCTATGACATCCCCATATCATGAGTCATACTTACCCATCCCTTAGAACTTTATGTTTGTTGATTTATTATGTGCTTTCAAATCGATGATTTGTATGTGGATTCTATGAGGCTTGTTTGGGGACTCTCGGGTTCCCATTTGCTATGTCACTCCAAGGCTCTAGGCCCAGGTCGTGACAAGCTTGGTGTTAGTGCACTAAGGTTTTAAAATAGTCCTTGGAGTCTATCATGCCATGTCAAGTACAGTTATATTCAAGTGTGTGAAGTACATCATACCTATGAGTGGGATGCCATGATGACAGTTTTAGAATTATCTCACTTCTTCATATCTTATGTCGTGCTATGAACTATGTCTTAGGACTTCCTAACTTTGATGATATCATTGATTCCTTATAGAATATGCCTCCAAAAAGAGCCCCTCTACTAAGGCAGGCCCGCATTAATGTGGACCAAGTCCCTCAAGAACCTTCGGGAGAGCCGATTACTCAGGATACATTCTAGAATGCCTTTTCCATGCTTGCCTTTTGGGGCCAACTAGGCTGGGCAGGCCAATCTTTCTCCTCATGCTCCCACTCCTGCTGCTAGAGTAAGAGATTTTACCTGTATGAATCCTCCGAAGTTCTCATGTTCACGAGCCGTGGTTCTCTTTCACGGGCCACTTGGACTCTTTATAATGCACGTTCTATTAATGACTTTCTCACAATTTTGGTGATTTCTAAGGGTCGTTTGTGACTTTCTAACCTATCCTAAACCCCTGAAAAGACCTATACTCTCTCTTTTAAGAACTTTTCTCAAGTGTACCATTGGAGATTCAACTTGAAGCTTAAGGGTGTGGCACATCCAGTGGTTGATGGAGAGAGTTTGAGATGATGGGGTCAATTAGGAAGAGTTTAAGTTTGCCTTTCTAGATTGTTTCTTTCCTCTTGAGCTCAGGGAGGCCAAAATGATAGAATTTATCAACCTCAAGTAGGGTGGTATGAGTGTGAGGAAATATACCCTAAAATTTACAAAGCTTTTCAAGTATGCTCCTATGCTAGTGGCTGACCCTCATGCAAGAATGCACAAGTTTATTTTTGGGATCTCTAATTTAGTTGTGAAAGAATGTCATACTACTGTGCTTATTCCAGACATGGATATTTCCGATCTTATGACTTATGTTGAACAGATTAAAAGGGAGAATATTAAGGAGAGGAGGGTGAATGATTCCAAGAGAGCTCGTTTGGATGGTGGTTTATCCAACTCTAGGAGTGGTGGTGGAAATGGTCGCTCTCAACAGGGCCAAGGTTCCAATACAAGGGTTGCCAATAATAGGGTGCCACTTCCCAAGGTACCTGCTGGAGGTGGGCCAACGCATTCTCAATATAACAAGTATGGAAGAAATCACTCGAATGCATGTCTTAAAGATTCAGGTGTTTGCTATGGGTATGGTGATATCGGCCATAAGATTGCTAACTATCCTAAAGTTGCCAAAAAAGGTCAAGGGGATGTGGCTCAGGGTGACCAAGGCTAGCAAAGAGTTTCAAGGTGGTTCTCCCAGAAACAACAGGTTCTATGCCTTGCATGCTCGACAGGGGTAGATGAGACTCGAATGTAATGACTGATATGTTAAATGCTTTGACTTTAATACTTATTCTTTGCTTGACCTGGGTACAAATTTATCTTTTGTGACTCCTTTTTTGACTGTTAAGTTTGGATTCAGTCCTGTTATCTTAAGGGAGCCCTTTCCAATTTATACTCTCGTGGGTGAGTCTATTGTTGCCCATAGAGTCTATCAGGGTTATCCTATCTCTGTCTTGTATAAAGTCCTTCCATGTGATCTTGTGGAACTTGAGATGTTTGATTTTGATATTATTCTTGGGAT